>CAUJRU010002403.1:0-78820 GCA_963277665.1 Viscum album | reverse complement strand
ATTGAAATTTAATCGAGAATTCCCCTCAATCATCCAAGACTAAGTCTCACATGTCCTATTAGGAAAATATTGTGCATATTATATCAAAGAAGATTATGTAATCAGAAACTACTACATGGATAAACATTCACAATGCATATCACATGAATTTCATATAATAATATAAAATCTATACTAATCAAACAGGGCATGGAAAAGAGGTACACCACATAGGAAACCTATACCAAAGACTCATAAACAAGCCGTCAATGGAAACTCACCTATAGGGTGTCCCGTAAACAATGTATCTGACTTTACGCATAAGCAAACCCCATACTCAATTAATCATACCATAGAAAATGGATAATAATATTTAATTACAAGTCAATCAATATCCAAAGTGTGGTCATGTGGAACGTTTTTAAAATATATTCCATAGACAAACATAGAAATTCACAAACCACTTACCTGGATTTCCTATGATGGATATAATTGACTATTCACCCTTGAACCGGCTTAAAATGGAATAGATCTACAAAAAGGTGAAAATTGGTCAACCCTTGACACTAAATAGAGAGGAGGAATCATGAAAAAAATTCTAAAGTGGATTCTAGAACTCACTGGTGGCATTCAGAAGCATCTAACGATGTCTCAATCAGAGCTCAGATAAATAATCGGGGTTTCAGTGTTTGTTCTTCGCTCTAGAACGCACATGTACGAACCATGGCTCGAAAAAGTGTTTTTTGGATATGAGACATGACCCCACTCTGATTTATCAAATAAAAATATATTTACATTGAGTGTTCATTAAAATTATACTTTGTGTATCAACCGTAACCATTACATGAATTAATCAGTCTTCTAGGTCAACACAAAACCATGTACTCGACCATTACACGGTCAAAACCCCATTGTATGTGGAAAGATAGGAACACAGTGTGTACTCATAAGTACATGGAGTGTACATAGAAAATTCATATTTTGTTCTTTTTTCCTCAACAAAACTGAAGAACAAGACCCATACCTAAATAGAAGATATGGGTTCTTACAAACTACCCCCCTTAAAACATTTTCCCTCGAATTTTTCTTCCAAAGGTGGTGGAGAATAATATATGAATAACTCCAACCACTACGATTGATCATTGGCCTCCCTCTCCCATGTCTTGTCCTGCACTTTCTCATATTTTCATATCTCCCATTGTAGAGGAATAGAACAACCCTGGAAAACCTTGGCCCTGTGATCTAAAATTAAAATAGGGTTCTCCTCAATGTATGAATCCACCTCTAACTCAACATCATCTGGTTGAAGAACATGAAACAGTTCTAAAAAACATCATCTTAGTAGTGAAACATGAAAGAAATCATGTATATCCTGGTACCTCTGAGTTAACTGCAACTGATAAGAAACTGGACCGACTCTCTCCAAAACCTCAAATGCCCCAACAAATCTCTATGAAATCACTCCCTATCTCTTAATACTCTACTGTCCTAAAATCAGTGTAATATATAGGAAACCTAATCTCCAACTGTGAAATCTAGAGGACATCTCTGTAGATCAGCACAATATTTCTGTGAGATTTTGTACTATTCATCTTCTTCCAAATCAACTCCGCATGCACAATGGTATCATGGAAAAGAAAAGTTCTGAGTATGGATGCCTATCCTACCTCTAGAAAATATAAGGGTGATCAGAATGGCTTACCGTACAAATCCTCTTAAGGTTCTATCTAAATAGTTTCCTAAAAACTATTATTTTAGGAAACCTCCCCCATTGTCATGTGTCTCTCCCAAGCGCCCCTGAAATCCAGGACGCATTCTGGAACCATGTCCTCCTGAACCTGAATCGTTCTCTCAGACTGGCCATATGTCTGAAGGTGGTAAGCTATTCTAAGATGTACATATATACATAACACATTATGTATCCCCTTCTATACACAAGAAGTAAACTAGGTGTCCCAGTCAGAAATGGAAAAGTTTGAAACCTCATGATAATGTATTATCTATCGGATTTACAACCATATAAGCCAATCATCACTAATGGTTTCCTTAATCTGGTGGAAATGTGAAACCTTGGTGAGCATGTTGATAACTACACAAACCACATCATTCCCTCAAGGAATATTTTGTATTACTATCACAAAATCTATCCAGATATCATTCCACATCCACTTGGGAATGGGTAAATGCTGCAATATCCATACTAGTCGTTTATGATCATCCTTCTCCTACCGATAGTAGTAAAATCTCATAACGAAATGAGCTATATTCCTCCGCATACATTGACACAAATACTAACTATGTATATCTCAATAAATATTTTTGAAACCAGGATGAACACTCCAAACAAAAGCATTAAAATATAGAGAAGAAATAAATGTCTTCCCTTATCATTCATTAATGTCCAAATAAATCTCAGAGAATATGTCCATAAGCTGCTACACCCTACTGGCCTCCGGAACACACTGTATCGGAGTCCTCATACACAACTCACTAGGCACAACATTTCTTATCCCAGGTTTGTAGGAATGCTCAAATTCATACTACAGGAGGTATGCACCCACCTTTGTTGTCTCATATTCAGATCATCATGTGAAAATATGTACTTGTGGTTTTTGTGGTCGGTGTACACTACAAAACGCTCTGCTAGTAAGTAATGTGCCAAACATTTTATATCCTGAAAAATATTGCTAACTCGATATCGTGCACAAGGTAGTTTCTCGAATGTGGACTCAATTTCTGAGACCCATACGCAATGACTCATTCCCCTAGAAAAAGATCATCTTCCACCCAAAATCCTGATGTGTCACAGTAAACGGTGTAACTCTTTCCCAGATCTATAAAACATAGTATCAGTGCTGAAGTCAATCTCTCTTTTTGTAAGGCCCTGACCCAACGTACCCAGAGTTGGTGCATTAACACATATCATTGACATGATCACAAGAGATCATGTCTCTAAATACTGATTAGTTTACTATCCTTGGTGGTACTAGATACATACATACATTTTACATTAAATTCTGAAATGGAAAAATGAAAACATTTTTTATCCTTTGAACACACTCATATCCCTCAGCCTATTCCTGAAGGTCAATCATAATATACTTCTTGAAATCCTAGGAAAAATTAAACATAATAATGGGGTGAGCGCATATTCATAGTATGAATACAATATAGTAGAAACTATCATAAATACACATAAACCTTTTATGCAATGTATAAGATTAAAACACAATACTTTTAAACTTAAACATCTACATAATATGTTAAAGATAAATCAAATAATTCCATTTACATATTCACATTGATATTCTACAAGTCGAATAATCACATGTAATATCAATAGCTAATTTGATAATGATTGAATCCATAATTTTGGACTTCGTAACCACATAGTCAAGGCCTCATGCCATTACTAAAAATAATATTTTTTTCAAGGCATTGTGCTAAGATACTAGTTAGTATCATGATTTCTACCGAAGCATCGAGGATATATAGAGGGATCTTCCCATCACATAACATGTCCAATACATCCATCATATGGAAAGGATGGAACATTATAAAAACATTCGTATTAAAACCTTCATATGAAATGTCAATATTTTAACCACAAATCATGAATGGTATAAAAATAGAACATCTACAGCCAGTTAAAACAAATTCAATACAATATAGAAGATTATATTGTAATAAATCAACCCCATTCAAGAATAATGAAGGACATTTCCAATGATGAAAATAATTATTAAAACTATTTGATGGAAATATCCCCTTATTCTTGAAAACATTTAAACGTATAATTATTTATCAAGATAGTGTTAAAAATATATTTTTTAATCAAAGTGTGTTATACCACATTTTAAACATTAAATGGAAAATTTAATTTTAAAACATTTATTTCCATATAAATAAATCCTTAACACAATTTTGAATTCATACATGTTAATGATAAATATTTAGAAGAATAAATCATCAAAAAATTTAAAATGATATTTTAGTAAGAGTTTCCAACCAAATAAGAGATACTTGAATATATTAATTGAGTTAATAAAAACATTAAAATTTCCTGAAAATAAAGGGATTCATGAAATACTATGTCAAAGTACAGTATGCACACCTCATAAAAGTGAATTGCTGAAAAACAACAAAGAAGTATCTAGGAATGTAAATTAAGATAAAATACCTTATAAAGACTGTATATTTAGGTTAAGGATAATTAAATTACATAATTAGTTGTGAAAAGTATAAATAAACTTAGTATGGTTGGATATTCACTGTAATTAAATTAGAGTACATCCACACAATTTCTTGCAAAAACAACACCAAGGACTTGGATGTTTAACTCAATAAATGGAAATTTAGTTAAGATTAATCTTGTCAAGTTCGTATAGATGACTTGAGAATTTTACAATGGAGTGATTATGTGTATCAAATGTAAATCCACCAAATGGGATGTGTAAACTACTACATAAATAAATAAATAGTTATTTCACACATAACCATGGAGTAAAATAATCAATGATGTTTGCGTAAAACCCATTGAGTAAAAATTGAGATGAGAAATTCCCTTACCCATTTGGTAACTTACGAAACATACACCCCATGAATGAATTATCATAAAATGATGATTTAAATACCCATAAAGTAAATTATATTACCCAAAGAATACTTTCACTATGTAGTATATACACGACCTAAATGTAAATATTGGTAGTATAGCATGAATCTCACAAAAATAAGAAGTGAGATGAATACTCCTTACCTATACTTTTCCTTATGATGGGGTAGGTTAAAATCCTGTATAATTGTGAAATAATTGTAAATAAATTATATAGTAACCACGTACATAAATGTGATATCACATATATCATCTTCATATATTTCTCTGTTAATCATATTTTAGTAGTATCATTGTTTTTGGGAGTTAACTGATTAATTTTCCTTTATATGTTTTATAATGTAAGTAATGAATTTTATGGATAGGATGTATTTTATTAATATAAAGAATGATATTCTGTTCTTAAATATTAATTTTAATCAAAAATGGAAAACTATTATAGATTGATTTCGATGGATATGGAATCTCATCGTGTTTGGGAAGACGGTAATCAATACGTACACACGGGTGACAATACCATTCAATTGATGGTACAATCGAATGGGAATGGGTTTTATATAATATATATATAAAAATTAACATGTTATATTTATTATTTTAATAAATTATACTCCTTATTAAACCCATCAAATTAATTATCTGTTTAATAATAGTCTACACCACGATATGGAGACGGTAAGTCGTACATACACATGTATGGTGACATTGTCATTAATAGGATGTATAGAATAATTATCATTGTTTTACCATATTTATAATAAAATCAAATTATATAGAAGTTACTGGATTTTTTTAATATAATAAATCATGAAATAGGACATGGAAGAAGAAAACAACAATTTAAGAGGTGATGATTTTATTACATCTTGTTCCGGTGCTTCCTTTTGATTTGACCAAAAGGGCTCATTAGGATGGATTTATGATCAATGTAAGGCCTCTAGGTTGACGTGAGGGTAGTTGGGAGGATATTTGGGTAGGGTTTGGATGACCCAAATGGATCATGTGGTGTGATATAGAGAGAAGGGGAAGTATCCTTTTATAAGAGAGGTGATGGTCGTTTTAGGAAAAGCTTGAATTATTATTTAATTATAAAATACTGTTTGGTTTATAATGGCTTCAAAAAGATTTATTTTGAGGATAAGGTGTGTATGGGTCGAAATAAACTATACCGTTAGGTTTTAGACAATTTTAGTTAACCATATTGACCATATCTTATTGGTTTAACTCATACTTAAATGGTTAAATTTTTACAATGACTTCTTTTATTTTTATATTACATGGTTAATAAACTTATATTAAAATGACATGAGAACCCAAAGATGTTAACTATTGAAATATATATCATTATTTAAGTCTTTTGGATGAACCTTATATTTTTATGAATATCTCATCATTCACTAAAATAGTACTTATTTTTAAAACTCATTTATGCCAATTTTGAAACTATTTAGTATTTGGTTTTTGTGAAAGTCAACAAAACATGATTACTTCAATGAAATACATTAAATCTACCATAAAAAGTCATATTAACCGATAAAATTATTTTGATGCATCAAAAGCCTCAATTTAATTTATTTTTGATAATTATAATATCAATTATTTTAATCTATCATTAATAAGGTAATTATTGCAGCATCATGGCATCATAAATAAATTCGATTATTTAATGTATAAAAATTATAATCAAAATAAAATTATGCTAGAAATATTTTTATATTTATAATTAATATTTATAGTCGAATTTATCTTATGTATAAATCTATATTAAAATTGTTTTAGTTATTAAAAAATGAATTTAACTCGTTTAACTCATCTTTAAGTAAAATATAATAAATGCCCTAATTTAATTCAAGTGGATAAAAATGAATCATTTTTTTCTAAGGTTTATTTTGGCTGAAATAAACGTGTCGAATTGAATTAGGAAATTTTTTTGTGTAATTATAATATCATTTTTACCTTTAATTACCCTATTTACTTTTAACCATGGTAAATAAAATTTAAAAGAGACTGTTCACTGAAAATTATTTTCATCCTACTGAACCACATTTTAATTACTGATGTCAATCATGTATTTTAGATTTTTTAAATTCAATTCACAAATGTGGTAAAATTACGTATTATGCAAATTATTCAATTGTGCCTAGAAAGTGGGTAAAAGACGTTAAAAGCTCAATAATATTTTATATATCTAATCTAATTATAAAATAAATCCAGTTAATTTAATTATAATAATATAGATATTATATATCTATTTTGACTTTAAAAAAAATTACATAAAAATAATAATTATTTAAATAAAAGTCGGTTTTAAGAAATAACGTAGTGTTTTTCACTATTCATCAAAATTTAAATGTTTTTAGAAAAATACCAAAAATTCACCCAAAGATATTTTTTTATATTAAAAATTCATAAATGATATATATTTTAACAAATTCGAAACATCGATGTTGTATTAATTAAATTCAAAAAATATTATCATTGTCAAAACCCAAAAGTAGGTTTTTGAGAAGTAAAAACTATCAAAAGACTGATATCTATCTATGTTCAATTTTAATGTAACATTTCATCCAATGACCAACATTATATTAAAAGATAAAAATATAATATACTTATACTTCAAAATCATTCAAATTTATGACTTAATACTCTAAATTATTTTGATTAAAAAAGATAAAATTTTTCATCATTAATGAATATATGATATTTATAAAAAAAGGCACCAAAATCTTATCCCAACTAAATTCTTTATGACCTTTTTCTAAAGAAAGAGTTTATTTTGTCAAATTTAATATATAAAAGTGTAAAATATGGGATTTAAAAAGTGTTCTCCATTAAAAGTGGTAAAATTACGTTTTTTTAAAAATACTTCTTTTAGCAGAAAAATTGTATATGTTTATATATTATCTCTAAGAAACACAAAATATGGATGTTATAATTATATGTAGTGTATAATATTTAAAATGAAGATAGTACTATTCATAACCGCATTTGGACGGCTTCTTTGGTAAGTCGTTGTGCGCTTGAACTCGGTGTTGCATGTAGCACAAGCTATTGAATTACTTTTATGAAATTAACATAATATGAAAAAATTGGTTGTTTAAATTTCATCTCATGAAAGGCAGAATTGTATGAATATGTCCATAGGTACATAACACCCTTCTTCGTCAGGCCCTTCAGTAGAACTGCTAACCGTGATAAGTCCTGAATAAAACAAATTTATTAACCAACTATCCCTAAAAAACATCGTACCTCAATGACATTCCTCGACTACTTCTAGGAAAATACCACTCTCAACATCCCTATGGATGTTGTTAATCCATTATTTTAGATTAGAAGACCTATGAAATGAAACTATTTCATAAAAAACTCTCAATTTGAGATCTTGGAATATAATCGATGCTCTCTTAGTGTACTCAATATGATCTCAAGATGGATGACATGGTCATGTCGAGTGTGAGAGTACACCAAGATATCTTCCATGACGACTAAAACAAAAGAATCCAAGTAATTTTGGAACACTTGGTTCATTAGTTCTACAAAAACTTCATGCACATTCATGAGACCGAACTAAATAACGAAATACTCATATAGACCATACCTGATTTGAAATGTGGTAAGAGGTATATCTGATGTTCTAAAACATAACTGATTATAACCAGATCTCAATTCAATATTCATGCACACCAGGGATTCTCAAAGATTATCAAAAAGATCTTCAATCCTCTGTAAGGGATATCGGTTCATGATCATCAACTGGGTCACCTTTCGATAATCCAAACAAAATTTGAGGGTACCATCCGTTTTCATCACAAAAAGGATAGTTGAAACCCAAGGATAAGTACTAAGTCCAATGAACCTTTTTTCCAGTCACTCCTCTAACTACATCAAGATCTCTTAGAAATCTAGTTTGGCCATAATATATGGAGGAATGAAAACCAGTACTGCTAATGGCACATGATCAATAGAGAAATGTACCTCTCTCTCAGGTGGTAAACATGAAAATTCCTATGGAATGACATCTCCAAAACGAACCAACAGTGGAAAAAATTCCACCCATGTCTATCTGGATATAAACATTCAACATGGGATGTAATTCCTCCAATCCCCTAATGATCGAGTCCAAATCATCTCACCTAGACGTCCCATTCTCCCTTGTGTAGAAAATATTCTACATCTAGTAATGTGAAACTCACCTTGTAGAGATACTAGTCAAAAAATTCTTGAAAGGAGACCAAATAGTCCATTCAAAGAATTAAATAGAATACTTTTATAATTAAGACATAAAAGTCCCATAAAAAGTAACACCCACCAATCTCAAGAGGTCACTCCTTGAGCTGACATGTACTAGCTGTCGTAATCCCAAACAAAGTGTCTATCTTCATGAAAACATCAGAAGAAAAAATACGGAGCCCAACTCTGTCAACATCAGAAATAGATTGAAAGCTATTGGACGCCCATATATCAAAAATAGAACAATCTAAAACTGATCCACCAACAATAATACATTTTACCATAGAGGGTCTAAGATCCTTCTCCCACTACATCATCTCCATCGCAAAAGTCTGACATGTACCATGACCCTACGACCTTGCCGGATACCCTAAGCTGATCCACCCTCCTGTCACTGGAAAAAATTCATTGGGATACCTCGTCCAAGACAACCTCCTCATCCTGAACTTCCTGAAGAACCTCGGTTCCTTAACTGATGAGAAAATGGAGGTCCTCATTCTAAATTGTAGAGTCATAACAGATCACATCTATCTCTCTACTGATGATAACATCCTAGTAAAATGATTTTTATGGCCTATATTACTACAAGAGAAACACACTAATGCGTTCCTCCGGCAATGTGGTCTCGTATTCTCACTCATTACATAGTGGTAGCACCTCACCTAGATACCTAAAGATACATACCTACTCTTGAATAACCACACAAAGGCTCCATATAGCACATCTTACTATCAGTTGATGGTGTACCAACTCTGGATGCTGAAGCACTCTAGATCATAGCTTGAAACTCCCTCAGATTGAACTCATTAATCAATGTCTGGTTTATTATAGCAGTCAACACAGTCAACCGGAAAACATTTACCTATGATCAGATGTCATACCTAAGACCATCCTCAAATCGCCTAGCCAGTGATAACTCATCACCCACCCATAACCGGTGCGCGGCGCAGAAACTCTGTATAGGGAGAGTAATAATCCCTGATTAAAATAGGTCCCTAATACAAATTATTGAACTCCATGGATCATTCATCCCTAAACGTCTTTGGGTATATGTAATCATAGAAGGACGTCTGGAAAACACTCCATGAAATATTCTGATGATGTACCACCTGTGAGATAACATACCACCATCTCTTGGGGGAATCACATAACATGTAGGTCATGAAAATTACCCTCCTCTCATGAGGAATCACAAGATGCTCTAATATAGATATCATTGAATCCAACCATGACTCTGTTGCCTGTGGTCCCTCATCCCTTGAAAAAGAGGGAGGATGATGCTGCTGGAATACACGCATAAACTCTTCCATAGTTCGGGCTGGATGTAGTGCTCTATAAAATGTATGAATTATCCTCATAATTACTTCATGGAACTTTGAATCAGAACCTCTGTCCAGTATTACATTTGGTGAAAATATGGGAATGATGGTAGGATATGCTGGTAGTCCTTGATATACCATTTTTGGTGTCTTGTCACTTCCCTTTACCTGTCATTAAACTAGAGGATGACCTGGTGGCATGACTCTCCAAGGTCAAGCACACACCTTAGAAAAATATTAATAGAAACTACAAGATAGAAATGTACAAAAGGGATATGGGAAAAAATTCCCAATTTTATTAAAGGGGGTTAAACTGAATGTATATGCACTACTCGACGTTTTCCCTTAAGCCTTAACATGGGCATGGACCTCATCCAACATGGTCTTGTAACACCCCAAAGACATAGAGTTTTCCTTCTTAGACATGACATGTCCTTGAATATTCCCTTTTGACTAGGTAATTCAACATAACGAGAGCAACATGGTTATTCTGGTGTAACACTACACGGTGTTCACACTTGATACATTGTATGTATAAAAAAATTTCTATACACTTGTGTCGTTAGTCACATGTCCAGATACATAATTGATTACAACAGGGTAGTTTATTCCAAGAACACAGTGTATTATACAATAAGTTTACCAACCCCATATCTCTTCTTTCACACTCGGTCACACTATCAGAAACTAAATCACATGTATATAAGGTACACGGTATATACATGAGAAAATTCATTTCTTCCAGAACAAGTGAACACATGCCCTGTGTTCATACCAACACACGTCATGTTTTCTGGGTTTTACTGACAGTAACCCTCTTAAACTTCTCCAAGACCCAAAAATCACATATAATTGTCCAAGACATTCCATGTAACGATCCATGAGACCCCACACTCTCTGTGAATAAAATTTTGGCATCCTTATTCTTAGAATATCTTAACATAATTAAATTAATGTTTAAACATGATCCAAAAAATTCCTATAAGGAGAGCCCATAACACCTTCGGACCAAAGCATTGAAACCATCCTAATGAAAATTTTCACATGCACATACCCTATAAAAATAGTAGGTATTTATATCAATACATCTATCACGATAGCATATGTATCTATCATAACTTCTATCACAAAAACATGAAATCAGTAATTCACTATTAATGAAATGGAAAGAATGCATTGAACGTTATTTATAACTAGTGCATATATGATGCATGAGATTGAAGAACCCCATCTCCTCGGGTTAGAACAAAAATAGAACCATAATGATATCAATACTCAAAACACAAAAAAATGTGTGTTACCCAATAGTGAAATTGAACGAACCGTAATAGTTCAAAATCCAAAAATTTTAATTCTACTCAAGGTAATTTAGCTTTTCCCTATACACATGTCAGCTACTCTCGGGACCAAATAATTACCACACTCAATTTCCTCCCTATATATTTCTAATGTCGCAAAATAGTAAGACAACCTAGGAAAGGAACTCCATTGATACCACTTCGTAATGTCTTGGATCCGGATTCCACCTAATGGTTCCCCGAACCCAGTTGGTCACATAACCTCAAGCGCATGTCCCCAAATGCAATAGGTTTCCGACAAGAAGCGAGGGATAAGTTATGATATTTGGGAAACTATTCCCTCATTAACATAGTATATATATGGGAAACAGATTGTAAATAATAGCGTAAGAAACAATACCAAACAAGAATAACCACAGATAACAGAATGTAAAATCAATATAATCCATATCATATATAAAATGTTGAATGTTATATTTTTATAGGAAAATAACAAAAAAGGTCACAATACTAGAAATACAATAAAATACAAAAGAAAAAACAAGTAAACTCAAAGTGCATTGCAAGCCTCAGCATGGTCTCATGATCTACATATATAACAACAATAAAGTACGTGATGAATAAGGGAACCTTCCTTTATCTATACCTACAATCATATAATATTATTGGGCCCAAATCATGACCCATACAGGGTGTGAGATGAATCCCATTAGGCAACCACTAAAATAACTATTCCTAATTGTCAGTGATTATATATAGTAGTTATATGAAAAAATGATGCAATAAACTAAGTAGTAATAAAAATTAAACAATCCTACAGTTTTCAATTATATTCATTTAACATTTATTATTCATCTGCCGAATCATAGAACCCTGAGATCTAGCCAGAGTACAGTATCCCCCATTCAAAGTAACAAAAAAGATGTCTCATAAGACGATCTAAACAATCAA
This sequence comes from Viscum album, assembly GCA_963277665.1. Classification (NCBI taxonomy): domain Eukaryota; kingdom Viridiplantae; phylum Streptophyta; class Magnoliopsida; order Santalales; family Viscaceae; genus Viscum; species Viscum album. The sequence goes on along the minus strand of CAUJRU010002403.1, from coordinate 66,428 downwards.
TAATGATTGAATCTAGGCTTGTTCTTTAGCTTGTCTATCTTGTCACAATCATTAATCTATTCATGACAACACTCTGGGAAGGATCCCATAGTATATCCTCAATGATCTAACAACATATATTCAATAAAATAACGATTATTTGGGAAATATCTTACGGTCTAATACCTTCTGGTCAAAATGCTACACAAAGGATCTCACAGTCATATGTAAATAAACTGGAATTCCCCTCAGTCTTTTTTTTTCAAGGCTCTCATGGTCCATTAGAAACATAAATATCATGCATATCATATCAATGAAATTTATTCTGTATGTTCCCTTAGTCTTCTGGGTCTAAGGCTCTCATGGTCCATTGGAAAATTATTTTCTATATTATATCAAAACATCTCATGTAATTTGAAACTAATATATGGCTTAAAATTCACAATGCATATTCCAAGACATTCATATAATCAAATAAACTATACCCAAATCAAAAAAGGTATGGAAAATGAGGTACTCATTATAGGAAACCTTGAAAAATAGTCATAAATAAACCATCAAGGGAAACACACACATGGGATGTCCCATAAACAAGTTATTTATCTTTACACATAACCAATAACCCTTACTCAACTAATCAAACCATAGAAGGTGGATAATAGGGTTTAATTCCAAGTCATGCAATACCCATAAAATGAGAATGTGGCACTTTTTGACTATATAATCCTAACACAGACATCGAAAGGAACAAACCACCTATATTGATGTCGTATAATTGATAAACATGAACGTTGTCCTATGAAATGGCCTAAAACAGTGTAGATCTAAAATTTTTTGAAAACATTCATCCCTTGATAACTGAATCGAGAGGAGGAATCAGGAATAAATTCTAATGTGGATTTGATAACTCTATGGCTAGATTCCAACACATATGATGTTGTATGAATAGAAAATTGGATGGAGAATTCGGTTTTCATAGTTTTTTCATTAGTTCGGAGCACTCCTCTATGAACTACAGCTAGAAGAAGACGTTTTCATATATGAAATGTGAGCCTGCTCTAATTTGTCAATAAAATTACATGCCATGTTCATTAAAAATACACGATGTGTAGTAGCATTAACTGGCCCCCAAATTAAGTAGTCATACAGGTCACCACGTGGCCTTGTACTCGGCTGTTACATTATCTAAATGAATTTGTATGTTGCAAGCTAGGTACACAGTGTATAATCAAAAGTACATAGTATGAACTTAGAAAAAATATTCTTTTCTTCCATTTTCCTCAACAAAACTCAAGAAAAATACCCATACCTTAAAATATTATTTCGGTTCAAACAAAATACATAAAAAATTAAACTTAAATTTTACAGAACACATTACCAATAAATGGATAAAAATATATTCCTCATATATATAAAAATTAAACTAAATGAAAATGGATAACTCATTTTATGATTATTCTCTAAATGAATAAACATAAATATGATGCATTAATCTTCAAAAATCAACACCAATATACAATATTGAAACTTAATAGTTTTGTGAGTGAATAACCATATATCCTAAATAACCATAATAACCTCAAAATTAAAGGATATTGTTACCTAAAATATTTTCTCATATGTTTCATCTTATAAGAATAATAATATTGTGTTATCCTTTTGAAATATAATTAACCAAATTTTCAATAAATCTCATTTCAATCCCATGATTATCTATATAATAAAACATGTGTTACCATAATTACCTCAATATCCAATATCATATAATCCCTATAGATTAAATATCCCTTAAAAAATTTTCCCAAAAAATATAATGGAATACTTATAATTAAACAAAACATTTTGGCATACTTCAACCCAATTAAACTTCTCCTAAAATGTCATTAATCACTTTAATATCCCATCCCATATAACCTCAAATGGGTGTCTACTACATTGAAATTATTTCCAAAAATATTTTTATATAGCTATATTTGTATCCATTACCCTTAACATATAATCCCATTAATACATCGTAATCTCCAAATTTATCTAATCATTTCATGGGACACTCACTTTAACAGCCTCGAACCCACAATCCCATATCTTGTGTTGATTTTCTAAAAATTACAACTCTCAATGGATAATAATAAATGTGACCTATGATTTTCCTCCAATATCATAAAATATCAAAACGAAAAATCAGATCACTAACATAATCAAGGATATTTTATGTTATAGTTTTAGATAATTAAGAAAAATCATAACAAGTTGGTCTAATAAATAACTAGTTCATAAATATGAACATCCTCTCCTGTTATAACCATCATTTCTAATTCCATATAATGTCTACAATATATCCCACAAATATTATTATGTTAGAAACCATTCTATATAGAAATATTTCTTTTATCATTCTTATTAACATTGGAAAAATAAAATATTAGAAGGGTGACTACAAATGATCCGTAAGGGTAAATATGATCACTAATAATGGGATGTCATCAGTGACCATAATAATAGAATATCAGTATAATTACATAATCAATGTTAATGATAATATCATAAGAATATATATACCCATCAATTAAATTACCATCAAACATGAAAACCTATAAAAAATTAACAAAGGAGTGTGTCATGGGAATAAATAATAATGATCCATGTGATATCAATATTAATTATAAGAAACTTTATAAACCCATAACAATAATAGATGAAAAATATACTTATAACAGAACATTATCATCACTTAACTTATTCAAAATGGAATAAGAAATAGTTGTGAATTACAAATAGAGAATACTGAAAAATTTAGAGGGCTATAAAAGATACTCCCGTCCTTTTATTATCATATAACCACTCATCAAGGGTTAATAACGTAACTACAAATATTTTATTTAAAATATATCCATCCATAGATATATAAAAAATTTCAAGAACCATATCATTAATAAATTACAAAGATATTACATTTCATCAAATAATCATTGAAACAACCGATATTATTTTCAAAAAAAATTTAACACATGGAAAAGAAACCAATTACCTGAATACCTATTTGAAATATAATTAAAATGTAGAAAATAAATGATTTATATAAAAATAAATTTGTTAAAATTTTAACCAATGGAGATAAATGAGTTAGAATACAATTTCATTGGACCATGATTAACCCATGGAAATGAAATTTCCTTCATAATAATCTCTTACAGGATTGATTAATGCATTGATAACCAATTAGAACCATGAAAATATCTTTGAAATAATTTCAATCGATACGCAGAATGAATGATGATGTTATAATTATAAAATATAACCATTTCAACATAGGTAACATTTTTCTGACATTTGTGATTGAAAAAATAATTAAAATATCATTAAAATTATTTTTAGGATGACAAACTTTTAATTTTTAATATCATGTTTAAAAAAAATCAAAAAATATAGTGAAAATATATTATTTTAAAATTTCTTTTCAAACATATAAAGGATAGTCTATAAAATTAATGGATATGATTGTTGGAAAGTCATTAATGTTTTAAATTCTAAAAATAAACATTCTTTTGAAAGAATTTTTTTAATTGGGAGTCAAAAGTGACTAATTTGGAAAAATATGAAATATTTCCATTAAAAACCATTTATAATATTTTAAAATAAAATGTCATGTTTCATTATGAAATCACTTACATCCAAAATGATCATTTTCTAAAGCTTTTTAGAAATCCTAGATATGGATTTGAATGATACTAGTTTTAAAAAAATAATAGAGCATTATAACTTACCAATGACTTTCTTGATGCTTAAGAAATAAATAAAGAGGGAAACAGAAATAAAAATGTTACACACATTCATATCCAATTAATAGGAAATATATGTGGTTGATGAAAATAATATAATATGATTTTCTTTAAAAACCCATCAATGTAAACAATCCCTAAAGGATTGAATATTATAACATAAAGCCTTTTCCATTTTAGTAATATTTTGATTCGTGATCCCTTTGAAAGAACCAATTCAATTGAAATAATAAATATCATGAAAATAAATATTTTCAGGATATAAGATGTCAAATGGTCAATATATGCACGTTGTAAAATAATATAGGTTTGAAACATTACAATTTTCCTCAGTGAAATGAAATTTATATGAAGTCCCTAGAGGATTTATATACCCCAAGATCAAGACCCCATAAAAAGAATAAAAAATATAAATTTTTTTAAATCATAATAATTATAATGAAAAAAATAAGAAACTAATTTAATGGTTATTATATACACCACATAATAAGAATAATTGGTGAATATGGTATAGGTTTCATGGAAGTAATAGTGATATGAGAAAGCAATTACATCGAGTCCAGACTATCCATTAATTTCCATTTAATCATATGTAATAAGAGAGTTTCATATATTTCATTTATTGAGAACCTTTTCAAATTTAAATTACATATACACGGATCATTTATTAAATTTATTTGGGATTAAATATTTTAATACATAAATATAACACTCCATGTCGGGTTTTTAGAGGATGTTCATTTTACTATATAAAAAGGTATTTTGATGTGTTAACTATGGTCAATGTTGAAAAAAATTAATTATCTAAAAAAATAATGAAATAATTATAATATTTATAAATAAATTATATTATCAAAACTGATCATTAAAAAGGGTTTTGAAAATTATACTTCATTATGATCATGGAGACGGTAGGTCGTACGTACGCCTGAGTAATATTTCCATTATTCAATGATCATTATAGAAAGAAGTTATGTATTATTTATCATGTAAAATGATTAAATAATAAATACAATATTTATGTTTCAATATATATATATATCATTATTTTTATTTGTTGATGAAAAAATAATCACATAGCTTTGTGGAGGTGGTAGGCTACACATACACATATGATGTTATCATTTTTTTTGTATAAAATAAAATGATATTTATATTTTCATAATGATAAATATGGCATTAGAATAATTGGTATGTAATTTTTTTTACAATATATTTACTAAATTGTTTATTATTACCATCCATGCAAATCACTAGTGAAAAAAGTCACATTGCTCCACGAGGATGAAGTATGTCGTACAAACACGTGATGTTACTGTATCCCCCGTGGAATAGAGAGTAAAAAGTTACATGTGATATTATAATTAGTAAATATATATTTAATAAATGTTTCATATATTTATATATAAATTAAATACATCATTACAATAATTCGTGAGAGGCGATGATGGAAAATAAATTACATTGGTTCGAGATGCGGTAGTCTATTATAAAATAAAATAATGATTTATTATACCATTTCATGTAAGATGATATTTATTGATAACATTATGTAAATATAATGAAATATTAATATATATATATATATATATATATTATTTATTTTGTATCATATTATCAAAATTAAAAATGATTCTAATGAGGTGGAAGAAAAATAAAACAAAAAAAATACATCATTTGAAATTTTACCTCTTCTCCAACCACCTAATAAGGATTATACGTAATGTATTCGTAAAATGAATTTATAACCAATCCAAGGGCTCTGAGGTTAAGGGATTGAATTTGGGATGTTATTTGGGAAGGTATTTGCAAATTATTTTAAATGTGTGATGAATATTGGACATGGGTTTCCCATTAATAATTTAGGAGAGTGGCATTCTTTTAATTTTTGAATAGATAAAAAAAATTCACGTTTTAAAATTCAGAAAGGCTGAAAAATGGATAAAAATAAATAAATAGACATGGTAATGTCAAAATATAGAGATAAATAATTTTTAGATAGGGTATTAGGTCATTTTGACCCTGATCATTTTAGTTGAACCCTATCATAACCTCATTTTCACTATAAACACTGTAATTAATTTCTACTATATTCACAATTCAGTTTGACCAAAAATTATTTTCAACATATTAGTCAATATGAATTATTTTTATTCAAAATATGGAATAAATTTTAACAATTTCAATACAATGATGTTGAAATTTTGAATCTAAAATTAATCCCACAGACATGAGGAAAAGGCATATTTTCAGGAAATGTATTTTTCAAGACGAATATGAATTTATATTAAATATATTACTAAAAATTTGTAGTATGATTAAAAATTATAATTATTTATATAAAATATATATAGTACATTAATATAATTTATCATTAATTTTTTTTAATTATTTAAAGTGTTGTGAAATTATGAACTTGAAAAAAAAATCAGAAAAATCACATTTTAAACACAAAGGAAAATTTATACTAGATTCCACTATGAATTTTAATGTAAATAAAATTTTCAGAATAAATTTAAAATTATAGTACTTATTCTAAATTAAATTATATTCATTACATAATCATACTTTTAAATTTCCATATTTATTTAAAATAAATGAAATTTTTACATAAAAAATTATTTTTAACTATTCACTAAAAAATCAATGTATTCTGAAAAATCCCAAAAAAAGTAAACATTTATATTTCAAATGATAAAATGTTTCAAATTTTATCATATAAATTATCGTTGATTTTCATAAAATGGTTCTTAATAGTTTTTCATGAAAAATATATTTTTTGAATGATAATATATTTTTGATGAGTTTTTTTAATTATTCAGAATAATAAATAATAAATTTTCTTCATTTTTATTTTTTATAATATTTATATAAATTTCATATATTATTTAATACTATTCATACAAACTAATAAAACGGAATGGTAGTAACTAACATATATATCGATGATCATTTATTCGTGGTGTTGCATGTCGAATATGCTATTAGTATATTTTTCTTTTCTAACACCTATGTTTGTCACATAAAATGAGAAAAAATTGTATTTTAGTTTCAGATGAATAATTTTCAGATTATGTTGAAACACTTTAATATTTCATCATTAATTTCATTGGGAATTATTTCTTTTTTTACTTCCACGTCATCCACTATAGACAAATTCGTTTCAGTGTTCATAACTTGTCACATTTTTCCCATTATAGTTTTTAAAAAAATCAAATAAAATAACTATTTTTGTTATGTGTTGGGGTAAAATATATTTTCATTCACTTAACCTTCCCAGAAATCACCCTTGTATTTTTAGAATGATCACAATAATTGGAGGGTGATGGTCTTTCCTATAATAGAGGTTCCTTGTTCATCATACTAGTCCCATAATGAGGATACTTATATGTATGATCTTTTCCTAATGACATGGTAACCAATGGTTTACTAAAAGTGGGAAATACCATACATGTTATTGTTTTCATCCACATATTTATAGTGCATCCCCAAATATATATTATGTATTTTTTTCTATTTTTTAATTTTTGAGAGAATATAATATTCTGGCTAAATGACTTATTGAATATCTGATTTATCCCACAAGGAATCATATAAATATTTATAATAATTAATTGGTTTAATATGTATTTCCTCTAATAATTCCCCCATTTTTTGACCATCCAGTGTGTTTTAATGTGTTTTTCTACAACATGAAATGTATTCCCAAACACGTACTTATTATTTTTAATATATTATTTAAATTTAGAACTATGTTCACATTTCATATCAATTTTTGAACCACTAAATTTCTCAAATTGGGTTGATAATTCAAATACTGGGAAAATTTTCCAAATAATGATTTGATTCTTTGCCTCAGTTTTTCGATTATTTATTCCAAAATCCATGTTGGGTTTCTCTTGATCAAACAATAATGCTCATTACCATACATGGATATTGGATTTACCCTCCATAAAAAATAATATTTTAATATATTTTTAATAAAATGATCATCAATATTTTATATTGACATATCAACCGTACATGGTAAGAGTTTGTATTCTACATCCATTTTCATTTGATAAACCATGTTTATTTGATTATAATATAATGTCATGTTCCTAATAAATAGTATTTTTTATACCACTAACCAATGTTTTAAGATCATTATTATTATTCAGTACTTTCAATAAATAATTTCTAGGAAGGAAACAACTAACATTTATGTTGAAGTGATTTTGTTCCCCCTATAGATATTTATATAAATGTACCCCTTATTATTGGATTAGGAAAAAATATCATGATAATACTATTAGATTGATAAGTACATTTTATTAAGACCAATTTTACATATAGATAATAAGGCATTAATGAGGATGATAGGAAAATCAGTTTATCATAACTACTCTTAATGTAATGGCATAGACCTCTTGGGTCCATTCCACCGTAAGAAATCTAGTGTTTGAGCTATCCTAGTGGTCAAGGTGAGTTATCCCCAATACATTACAAAATTTCCATTTCTGTGCACAATGCAATGGTAGAATTATGTGAATAGTGAAATGGTATCCTTATAAGAATAGTTCAATGATATCTTTATGTGAACAATAAAACGGTAGCCATACGATAACAATGCAATAGTGAGGTCCAACGGTAGCCTCTTTTTCCTAAACTAAATTTTGAGTTCATGTATAGTGTTTCCAAAATGGTGGGGTCCAAAAGTAGCCTCTATTTCCTTTTACAAATTTAAATTTCATGAACAATGTTTCTTGAACAGTGAGGTCCAATGGTAGCCTATATTTCCTTTACCAAATTTTGATTTCATTAACATTGTTTCAAGAATGGGGAAGCCTAATGGTACCCTCAATTTCCTTTTCCAAATTTTGAGTCCATGAACAGTGTTTCTGGAACAATGAGGTCCAACAGTAGCCTCTATTTCCAGTTCCAAATTTTGAGTTCATGAACAGTGTTTCCTGAACTGTGAGGTCCAAAAGTAGCCTCTATTTTCATTGCTAAATTTTGAGTTCATGAATAGAGTTCCTAGAACTATGAGGTCCAATGGTAGCCTCTATTTCTTTTTCCAAATTTTGAGTTCATGGACAGTGTTTCCAGAACGGTGAGGTCCAATGGTAGCCTTAATTTCATGTGTCAAATTTCATATTCATGAACAATGTTTCCATCTTCCTACATTTTTATCCCTTTGACATTTCCTTTGACACAAATTGAATTTAAGGCATAATTTTAAGTACTCTAAGGCTGATACATGGCTATAACTCCAATATTAGTTTTTCATAAGGCTCGAGATTCTTTTACTTGATCAAAATGTGTGGTTTAATTCAATCATATTTTAATAGAAAATATATCATATCTTAAATCATTGCTCCATTAAATATTATAAATAGATGATATATATTCCTCTCTAGTTCTACCTCCTAGTTCTTATGTGTGAGATTCTCGTACCTCTTATTCCTACCCATAGGATTTCTACAATCAAAATTTCCTCCTTGGATTGGATCCCCTCTATTTTTGATGCAACCAAGCAGTGCCATTCAATCATCGATATAAGGTATGATCTATCATTATTATTTTGGGTTCATCTCCTGTTGTTTCTCCTTGACCTGTTATGGAATGGTATATTCATATTCCTAATTGACTTTTATTGGTTTTTGATCAGTGTGGTGGGGTCTCTTCATCCTTGAGTTGATACAGTTGTCAAGGGAGGAGGATATTGTGACCCTTTGTGTGGATCGTTCTCGTATAAAGAATGTTAATAACCATATGAGGAAGGGGATTCAGTGCCTCTCTATTATTTTATATTAATGTTTATAGTTAGCATGTTTTATCCCACTATATCACAATGGAATTGACATATTAAATATTTTAACTGAATAAATAAATTGATATAGATCATGTTTTATTGCCTATTGTTTTTCTAGATACTGTGATATCCATTCTTTATTTGTTTGTTATTTTTCTTCCTGATGAAATTTGGTAATGAATGTAAATCTATAATTACTTTATAATTGTTTGGATAAAGATAAAGAGGCATGTAAATGAATCTGGTTGTCATTGTTCTAATTTTATATTAATAAAATTGATGCAGTAAGCATGATTTATCAATTTGTGATGGGTTAATGTTTAGGTTTCCTGAATTTGGAACAATGAAAAGTAAATATGTTAATTCAAGATGGATTAATGACCTGGTTTTATGATAAATGTTAATTTCTTATAGGGTTTTGAGTTACCCACTTTCTTTTTTAATGGAAAAGCTCCAAATTTATATGATGTTTGTTTTCTTGATTCTTGTGTTGTGATGTGAGCATGGAAGGCTATTGTGACTTGTGGGAGAAGGGAGGCCTATTTGTTATGGATGTTGTTGACGCCTAGAGTGGCAAGATGCATCAGTTTATGCATGTGGGTGTTAGGGAGGACATTAGAGATGATTGAACGGGTTGGATATGAATGTTTGGATGCATGTTATTTCTTGTTGGGTTTTTATATTCCTTACGTTCCCCACTTCTCAAGTTAATTATTTTTCTTACCCTCCTTCCAAAAGGAAAGAAGACGTGGGGGAATGACACATGATTTTTGTGTTTAGCTTCCGGAGGGAGGATGGGTTTATTCTCTTTCTATAGGCAAAAAAACTCAACGAGTAGTTTATCTAATCACAGTGTTGATCCCCCTTGTGTTTAGTAACTTAGAATGTTTTTCTAGATTTCTTGGGAATATTGGAAGGTAATAGTGTTGTAAATAAATGGTTGAATAAGTTTTCTTAACCCATTGGGTTAGAGGTTGTTAGGATGCAATGCTGATATTGATATTTAAAGGACAACGAACTTTGTGTGTAATGATAATGAACTACAATGTGGAAATTATTAATACTAATTTAATGTTAAATAATTAATTAACATAAATCTAAACTAATAAAAAGTAAATTACGTAATGTATTATATCTCTTTAAATGGTTTCTACTTATAGGATACCTAGTCTTAGAAGTGGCAATCAAGTGTCTATGAGATGTTAGTTGCAGTTTAGTTTACGAATAGGCTATTACCATAGTGTTGTTGTGAGATATAGTAAATTATGTATATTTTGGGTTTCTATAAGATACTCCACACCATCAATTATGGTAAATGACACACTGGGGATTCTGAGCCTTTGGGGTGTTTCCCCAAAATTTACGTGGGAGGATATATGGCAGACAACACCCTTTGTCCCTGCTCTCTTCTCTGGGTAATTACTTGTGCTGGTCGGAAGAAAAAATAGTTTTCCCCATATATGTGTGTAGTAGGCTGTAATGGATTCTGGTTAATCACAAACATATATTCTGGATATTGATTCCTATGTACTACTATAGGTATAACGTGTATAGGTTGTGATGGCATGAGGATCCTTACTCGGTGTATTGGTTGTAATGGATTGAGTAATAATGTCCGACATATGATAATCATTATCTGAGGTGTGGTGGATCCTGGACACTACCAGACTACTTTTCATTTTTGGACGTGGTGGTTTCGTTGCATGAGGTTCATGTTTTGGTGCTTCGCCCAGGTGTCTGCGGACATGCCTTTTGGAGAGAGATGCTTAGGACGTGCGACATTGGGGAATATCAAAACACCTGTGGGGAAGTAGTAGCGGGGTACCCTTGATATTATTTATAATATTATATACACTTGTATGTGATACTTGGTTATACTATCCAAGGTGAGGATGGGAACTTAGAATACATATTTTGGTTACGAGTTAGTTTCACTTGTTGTTCATTGTGCTTAAACATTCTTTCTTTACTTTATCAGGAGTGGATCTAGGGGGGATCCAACTGAGTATACTATTATACTCACCCAATGTATATTCAAACTATTTTTAAGGTCACTTAGAGTAGGTTGGAGACCCATATTGTTTATACTCACTTGGGGTTGCAGGAGCTTTGCGGGATTGTGGTTTCTATTGTTATTACATTTTATTGGTATTTGTAATTTTTTTCCAGTTCTACTGGTTTTTCATGTCATTACAAATGTTTAATTGGGATTTCATTTATATTTCATTCTATGTTGAATTTGGTGGGTGTCTATCTTATCTCTCTCATTCACATGTGTTCTATTAGAGGGTAATGCCACCAATTTTTGTGTTTACTATACCCTTAGGCCTAGTCACCAACCCGGGGACTACTAAATGTGGGAGTCGGGGTCATTATATCAATTCTCACATTTCTGAAAAAATAGGGGCACACCTTGTTGGGAGGGGGTTTTGGTAGACGGGTATCAGAGGTCAGGATGAGGGATATGATGGAATTTGGTTTTAGACAGGTGAGGTGGCATGGGTTGGTAGGGAAACAGTGTTTGTCTAGTTTAGCAAGTGATGTTAACACTATAGACCGGCTGAGAAATAGGTTTTTAGGTCCCCCTATGATCTAATGGATGGATCTTTAAATTTACCATGGCAAATAAATGAGGTGATACTAGTTTAAGGGTAGGGACCTAGGAAAGGATCATGCATTATTCTTCTTTATGCATCTGTTTTATTGGGTAGACCATGGAATATGTTAACCTTATAAGAATTAAAGAATACAATTAATTAATTAATGGATAGTCTCAATATTTTGGGTTTTGGAGCTCAAAATATTAGTTATTTTTTAGGTATTGATCATTTTTGACGCCCACTTCATGGTCATATAGAATCTTTCAAGCAGGTTGTGCCCGCTGATTGCTGCAGGGTAGAGGCTGATGATGATGACACTTAGAGGAGGAAATTTTGAGAGTTTCTTCACTAGAGTTTTTACATGTATGAGGTCTCTATTTCTGATGGAGTCTCGGAAGACTGGTTGGAGGAGGTCTAGATAGGCTTCATATCTCTCCATTATATGAATGTTCATTGGGTGTCCTTGGTAGTGACAGTGTTGCGAGGAGCAACGAGGTAGTGTTGGTTCTTGTTCCTTGGGGATCGCGAGGAGTTAGCGATCTAATGGGAGGCGTTTCAGGAAAATTTTATTGTCGTGTTTCATTATTCAACCATGAAGGATTCAGGTCACCAAGATAATCATACCCTTTGACAGGGGTTCTCCAGTGTGTGAGCAATGGGAATCCAATTCTGGAACCTTTTATGATATGCATCGGACCGGTTGCAAGACGAGGAGGCCAGGGTGAGGCATTTTGATGAGGCTTTGGGTATAGATATCCAGTGCCAGGTCACCCCATTTATGATTAATAAATATCATGAGGTGTTTTAAATGGCAGAGGTTGTTAAGAGGACATTGGATATAACAAGATCGTCACGAGAGGGGAGTCTTCATGATTCCTCACAAAGAGTTTCTGTTTAGCCGGGCGTAGGTCCCAGCCCCCAGCATCTCAATACATTGGGGGAAGTGTCTCTTAGTCCTATTCCAATGGATCGTGAAATTTTTTCTTTTGGTGGTTGAGGATATCAGCATCAAGAGGGCCTAACCTTTCAGAGATGTCTTTGTACACCAGGTGTTCTACTCCAGGTTCCTCCATGAGGGTAGTTCCAGCCCAGGGAGAAGTACAATGTTGCACCGTATTTGGATCAGAGATGGTAGATGGGGTTGGCGTAGGACATTCTCGCGGTGCTCCCCATCCTTATAGAGAAGATTTCGGATATGGTGGTGGTCTTTATCAGGGTTATAGAGGCGGTAGAGGAGATTGTGGTCAGCCTCAAGCTTTAGCGTTGCTAGGTCCAAATGAGCCAAACATCGTTCGAGGTACCCTTTTCTTATTTACTACCTTTTTTACACCTTTGTTGATTTAGGAGTGACACACTCCTTCATATCACCTACCTTTGTCCTTGCTTTGAGACTTGAGGTAGAGAGACTTCCAGTTCCCTTATTGTTGACTACGTCAGTTGTTGGCCAAGCTGACTTGTTTGATGTGTTTAGAGAGTGGGATCTAGTTCTGGGGCAGCACCACTCTTTGAGAGATTTTTTATGATTACGGATACAACCACATGATTTCATTCTCGACATGGATTGGTTTTATTCAGTGTAGGATATCGTGGATTGCTTAAAAAGGTATGTTTTGTTCTTCGATGCGGATGGAGAGTATGTAGTGTTTTTTGGTGACCAAGAACCTCAAATGTTCCAGAGGTGTGTTCGGCCCTTATCATCCATGATGGATGAGTTGATTCTGATTTCTTCAATGGTTCATCTATTTGCATTTCCTATGGTCTTAGAAGAGAACCCTAATGTCTTTCTAGAAGAGGTTTTAGAATTACCCACTCGATGAGAGATCGAGTTTGGGTTTGAGATACAACCATGACTGTATCCTATATCCATGTCTTCATATAGGATGGCCCCTTCTGAGTTACAAGAGTGATGTATACAGATATATGGTCTGTTACATTGTATTTTTGTTCATCTGAGTGTGTCAACATGGTGTTCTTCGGGTTTTTTGTAAATAATGATGATGGTAGTTTGCGGCTGTGTATCAATTATCATCTATTAAACAAACTGACAATAAATAATTGTTGTCCTCTTCCACGGATTGATGATTTATTCAATCAACTGAAGGGTGCATGTTGGTTCTCAATGATCGAACTATGTTCAGTATATCACTAGATTTGTGTGAAGGATTAGGATATCCTGAAGACTGGTTTCTGTTGTCATCATGGGCATTATGAGTTCTTTGTAATGCAATTTGTTTTGACGAATCCACCATCTTTATTCATGGGATTGATGAATGCAGTGTTCCAAGAGTTCAAGGAAAACATCATTGTGGTTTCAATCGATGACATACTTGTGTACTCCACGTCATAGGTGGAGAATGAAAGCATCTGCATTATTTTTTTGGAGTTCTTTTTCAACATCAGCTATTTGGGAAGTTGTTGAAGTGTGTGTTTTGGGCTCGATAAGTCTGTTTCTTGGGGAATGTTGTGTCCCAGCAGGGAGTAACAGGGAATCCATAGAAGATTTAAGCAGAAGTGTCTTGGGCATCCCCAAAGATAGTGTTAGAGGTGCGAAGTTTCCTTCGTCTCATAGGCTACTACAGGAGGTTCATAGTCTATTTCGCTCAAGTACCAACTCCTCTGGCATCTTTGGCCAGGAAGGATCAGGTGTTCATATTGACTGATCAGTGTCTTGCAGCTTTTTATTATCTAAATGAGAAGTTAGTAGGTCTTCCATTTCTTTTTCTATAGGTAATGGGAGTTCCATTTCATGTTTTTTGCGATGCTTCGCATCTGTGGTTAGGCTGTGTTGTGATGCAGCAGAGAAAAAAAAATTCATATGGGTTTCAGCAGTTGCATCCCCTTGAATGTATCAATTCCACCCATGATCTTGAATTTGTAGCTATGGTGTTTTCTCTGTAGTTGTGAAGACATTACCATATTGGCTAGCGCTTGTAGTTTTCACTCATTTTAAGAGTTTGAGGTATGTTTTCTCCGAACATTACTAAATCTTAAGACAACATCAGTGGATGGAGTTATTATAGGAATACATCATCGAAATATAGTATACACCTATAAAGGGTAATGTAGTTTCTGAATCACTGAGTCAGAAGTCACGTAATGATGTGGTGCATGAATCAGGTTATTCCTATTGAGTAATGAACTAACTTTTAGCATTACATCTTGATATGGGAGATGTTGGGTGTAGAGTATTTCTTTTTCAGATGAAGGTACAATCATCTCTGATGCAGTAGGTGGAAGAGTCCCAGTTGGGGTATCTTGAGTTGGTGGTCTAGATAGAATGAGTTGTTTATGGCGAGGCCCTTGATGGTTGGTCTGAGGATGAACATCACCGAGTGTTGTTTTACAGAAGGCTATTTGTTCCTTTGGATATGCATGAGATGGTTCCCATATATTTCAATAGGAAAACTTTAGTGGTGCATCCTAGAATGAAAAATATGTACTGTGCCTTGATCATTTATTTTAGGTGACCTGGGATAATGTGTATAGTTGTAGAGTCTGTGTCTCGATGTTTGGTCTGACATAAGGTGAAGGTCAAACACTATGTTCTCGTTGGTCTTCTCAAGCTGTTAGGTGTTCCTCACTAGTAGTGGTAGGGCATCTTAGTAGACTTTGTTAATGTTCATCCTGGAGATTAGGGAGGACATTATGCTATTTGGGTGGTAGTGGATCGTTTACAAAAATCCAACCACTTCATAGTGATGAAGGAGTTAAGATTAGTGGTTGTTTTGCAGAGACATTATCTGGAGGAGTTGGTGATACTTAATGGAGTTCCAAAGAGGATCATTTCTGATCAAGATCATTGTTTTAACTCTAGGGTGTGGAGAGTTCTTCAACATGCTTTTGGTTCTTAGTTATGCCTTAGAACTTCTTTTCAACCGAAAATGGACGGTCTCATAGAGAGAACCATCCAGACACTTGGAGACATGTTGTGATCTTGGGTCCTATATTTTGGAGGTTCGTGTATGAGGCTCTTACACTTGGTGGAGTTCTCTTACCAAAATAGCTTTCACCAAACCATCGGCATACCACCTTTCGAATTCTTGTATGGAAGACCATTCTGTTCTCTTTTGTATTGGTCTGGGGTCATAGAGTAAGCAATTCTCAGACCATAACAATTGTTGAATACAAAAGTGATGGTTTAGGTGATTCGTGAGAGGATTAATGTAGCATAGGATCGTCAGAAATCATATTCCAATAAAATTTGGAAACCCTTATATTTTTTATTAAGGATCCCATGTTTCTTAAGTTGACTCCACATCGTGGGAAGTGATGGTTTGTTCATGGGAGTAAGCTTTCCCCTAGGTTTGTTGGGCTATTCAAGGTGTTGTCATGTGTTACAGTTGTGGAATACTGGGTATAATCATACCCTGAATATGAGCCAGATACATGTTGTTTTCCACTTATCATAGTTTTGTCGTTATCTTTATGACGACTCACATGTCATCGATTGGGGAGAGATCAATGTTGACGATGATGAACCCTTTGGGAACAGGAATGTATAGATCCAAGATTAAAAAGAGAAGGTGCTTCACAAGAATTATATCCCCTCGGTTCGTGTCTTGTGGTGACAAAGTGGTATAGAGGACTGTACCTGGGAACGTGACTCACAGATTCGTGCTCAGTACCTAGAGTTTTTTTTGTTTAAATATTTTCATGTAACGATGTTCCCATATTTTTATAGACCATTTGTGTTTATAGGAATGATTTATTTGGGTTATATCTTGTGTCTTGCACACTTCTAAGAGGTATCTTGAGAGGTGATTGTTCAGACCATTTTTTGATTTCCCATTAGGTGGGTTTTGAATTCTCAAGGACGAGGATGTTTTGAGAGGTATATGATGTAATGTCCAATACATCTCTATTGAATTCATCAGAAAAATCTAGTGTTTGAGGTGTTTCGGTAGTCAATGTGACTTATCCCCATCACTTTCCAAAATTTCCAGTTTTTTGAAGAGTGCAATGGTAGCCTTATGGGAATAGTTCAACGGTTTCATTATGTGAATAGTCCAACGGTGTGGTCTAATGGTAGACTCTATTTTCGTTGACATCTTTTGAGTTCATGAACTATGTTTCCAGAATAGTTAGGTCCAATGGTAGCCTCTATTTCCTATGATAAATTTTGAGTTCATGAATAGTGTTTCCAGAATGGTGGGGTCCAATGGAAGCCTCTACTTCCATTTCCAATTTGTGAGTTCATGAACAATGTTTTTAAAATGGAGGGGTCCAACGGTAATTTCTATTTCTTTTTCCAAATTATACATTCATGAACTGTGTTTCCAAAATGGTGAGGTCCAAAGGTAGACAATATTTCCTTCAACAAATTTAGAGTTCATGAACAATGTTTCAAGAATATTGAGGTCCAACAATAGCCTCAATTTGCATTTCCAAATTTTGATCTCATGAACTTCATTTCCAGATCGGTGAGGTCCAATAGTATCCTCTATATGCTTTGCCAAATTTTGATTTCATGAAAAGTGTTTCCCAAACAGTGAGTTCCAGTGGTAGCCTCTATTCACTTTTCATAATTTTTAGTTCTTGAATAGTGTTTCCAGAATGGTGAGGTCCAACGGTATCTTTAATTTCCATTTCCAAATGTCATGTTCATGAACAATGTTTCCAGCTTCCAATAGTTTCTCCCCTATGTCATTTCCTTTGGCCTAAAATGAATTTATGGCCTCATTTTAAGAACGCTAAGGTTGATTCATAGCCATAACTCCTATATTAATTTTTACTAAGGCTATGGATTAGTTTACATGGTCAAACCATTTGGTTTAATGAGATCCACTTTTAATAGAGAATCTAAAATCTCTTAAACCACTAACCCATTAAATATTTTAAAGGGACGAGATATCTTCCTCCCTAGTTCTACCTTGTTGTTCTTGGGTGTGAGACTCTCAAACCTTCCATTCCATTTTTAGGAGTTGTGTGATCAAAATTTCCCCCTTGGATTGGTTCCCCTCATTTTTTGATGTGACCATGTAGTATCGATCAATCTTCGATATAAGGTATAATCTATCCTCCTTTTTTGGGTTCATCTCCATCGATTTCTCGATGCCCTTTTATATAATGCAATGTCCATCTTCCAAATTGATATCGTGACCCATTGTGTGACATGTTCTCGTATAATGAACATCAACAACTGTTTGAGGTAGGGGATTCGTTACTTCCATATTTGTTTGTGTGAAACTGTGTAGTTAGTATGTTTTTGCCCATAGGATCACAATGGAATTGACATAATAAATGTTTGAATCAGATAAATAAGTCAATATCAATAATATGTTATTGCCTATTGTTTTTCTAGATAGTGTGATATCTATGTTTTTTTTGTTTATATTTTTGTTCCTGTTGAAAGTTGTTAATGAATGTATAGCTGGAATTAAATGAAAATTGTTTGAATAAAGATAAAGAGTCATGTAAATGAATCTGGTTGGTGTTGTAATTTTATGATAATAGAATTGATGCAGTAATCATGTTTACTCATTTTGTAAAATCATATTGTTTATGTTTCACAAAGGTGGAACCCACGAATAATAAATCAGTTAATTCAAGATGGATTAAAGAACTGGTAGTTTGATAATACATAATTACCTATAGGGTTTTGAGTTATACTCTTTCTTGATTAAGTTCCATGAGCACAATTGAAATGATGTTTGTTTTCTTGCTTCTTGTGTTGGGATGTGATCCTGGAAGGCTATTGTGATATGTGGGGGTAGGAAGGAATATTGGTAATGGCAGCAGTTGATGCCTAGAGTGGTAATATGCATCGGTTTATGCATGTGGGTGTCAGGGAGGACATCAGATATGACAGAACGGGTTGGATGTGAATGTTTGGATCCTTTTAGTTTTTTGTTGGTGGTTTATCTTCATTACTTTCTTCACTGCTCAATGCATCTAGTTTTCTTACCCTCCTTCCCAAAGGGGTGATGCTTCACATGGTATTCCACGTTCATTCCGTGTTTTCCTTCTTAAGGGAGGATGGTTCTATTCTCTTTACACAGGTTTCAATGACTCAACGGGTTATTCATCTACTCATAATTTTGAGCCCCCTTTTGTTTAGTAGCTTAGAATGTGTTTCCATTATTCCTTGGAATATGGAAAAGTAATAATTTTGTTAATAAATGTTTGAATAAATGATGTTAACCCATGGGGTTAGAGCATGTTGGGATGCAATACTGAGGTTGAAATTTAATTGAACAATAATCTTTGGGTGTGATGCTAATGAAATATAATATGGAAATTATTAATGGTTATTTAATGTTAAATAATTAATTAACATAAACTTTAACTGATAAAAATGGAATGAAATAATGTATTAATGCTCTTTAAATGGTTGTGTTCTTATAGGATACCAGCTCTTAGATGTGGAATATGGGAGTCCAAGAGATGTTATCTACAGTTGTGTCAAAGACTATGTTATTCCAATAGTGTGGTTGTGAGATATAATATATTTAGTACATTTTGTCTTTCTATATTCTAATCTACCCCATCAGTTAGGGAAACTGACACCCCTGTGTTCTGATTGATGGGGTGTGTTTTACCCAACATTTCAGTGGGATGATGGATGGCTGACTACCCCCTTTGTCCCCACTCTCTTCTATTGGAAAATACTTGTGCTGGTAGGAACAACAGTTTGTTTCCCCAATATATATTTGTCGAGGGATGTAATGGAATGTGTTTATTCAAACACATATATTATGGATATAGTTTCCTATGGAATATTATCGGTATAATGTGTTTAGGTTGTGATGACTTGAGGATCCTTACTGGATGTATGAGATATAATTGATTGAGGTATAATGTCTGATGTATGATACACGTTATTTGAGTTGTAGTGGCTCCTGGAAACCACCTGGTTAATTTTCTTAGTTGTACATGGTGGTTTTTTTGCATTAGGCACATGTTTTGGTGCTTCACCTCGGTGTCTACGGGAAATCCTTTTTGGTGAGAGAAGCTTAGGACGTGCAATGATGGGAAAATTCAGAAAACCAGTGGGGAAGTAGTAGCAGGGTACCCTTGATATTATTTATTATATTATATACTCTTGTATATGATACTTAGTGAGTGTAGCTATGGTTAGGCAAGAATATTGTATATCTATTTAGGTGATGAGTGAGTTTCACTTGTTTTTTCTGTGCTTTAGCATGCTTACTTTTCTATTGCACAAGAGGCTCTGGGGAAGATCCTACTGAGTATAATATTATTCTCACCCTATGTATATATAAACTATTTTTCAGGTCACATTGGGTAGGAACGAGATCCAGCTAGTTTCTACTATCTTGGGGTTACATGAGCTATTCGAGATTGTGGTTGCTGATGTTTTTACTATCCTTTGGTATTTGCAGTTATTTTTAGTTGTAGTAGTTTTACATGACATTATATATGTGTACATGGGAGTTCTTTTTTATTTTTTTTCTGAGTTGGAGTTGGTTGGTTTCTATCTTATCTAACTGTTTTGTATGTGTTATAATGGAGGGTAATTCCTCCCATTTGTGTGATTAATATACCCTCGGTTTTAGTCACCATCCCAGGGCCTAATAGAGGCAGGACTTGGGGTCATTCTCTCCCTTCTCACATTGTCATCCGAGGAGGGGTAAACATTGTGGGTAGGGTATCGTAACATATGATGACACACTTCGATGAGGATCCCATAATGATTATAGGATAATAAGAAAACTAGACCACAGTTCATATTAGATTTATTACTTGTATTGGTACAATTTAAAATTTTGTTATTAAATACAACTAAATGGGGTTTCGAATCCCTATATTAAACATAAATATGAGTTGTGATGTGATGAATAATAGCTTGGTACATCTATCATGAGTATAGAAAATGTCAAAAAAAATTACTATCATCTAAATAATACTTAAATATTCAGATGCTATCTATAAAGACTTATTTATTTTTATGGACATAACATGGAAAATTTTGAATTTAAGAAGTTCTGTTTTCTGTAAAATGGAATAATTGTATCTCTGGTAAATAAAATGATAAAATAATTCTAATGGTTCTACTGATCATAAAATAATGTTTTTACCCTTGATCAGGATTTCGGTGGTATATACTATATTTAAATTATATTAGATATTAAATAGTAATTTAATAGATATATAATTATCCCTTTTGTAGAAAAGATACTATCTACAATATGAAATCATAGATGAAGTTTCAAAGCCTATTTTTTCTATAATATCGTTTTTCATATGAGGGAAACAAATTATGTGTTTATACATGATTCTAATACTAATAATGTCTAGGGTTCATATTAAATATCAGTGGAAAAATTAATTCTTTATAAATATGAACATATACAATGATTCATGGGTTGGTTTATTTCATGTTGAAATATTTCAATAATGATAATAGGATTTACTACAATAATCATTATTCATGGAAAAATTGGATTCATTGAGCACCAATGATGATTTGTCCCCGATGGTAAAATTTTTAACGCATTGACATATATGTTATGCTGTTGAAAAAAATCACCTATTTTTGATCTAGGATAATTATTTGATATGATACCCTTTCCTATTTTGGTTGAATCAATCGGATTTCTATAGTGGGATTTTGATAGAATCATTTGAATATTTTAAAAAAATTCACCCCATTGGATAATAAGATGAATTTTTTTTAGATAAATTTTGTTCATGTGAAATGAATTTTTTCATAAAATAGAGGGTAAAAAATCCATCAATTTGGTTTGAACTGATTTTTTATTATGTATGAGACTCTATATCGTAGTTTTGTAAATAAATAATTGTTTATGTTGAACACATAATTTAATTTATAGTATTATGGTCTAATTGAGTGATGTATTATTCATTTCATGGTTATCCTTGATACATTATGTCATTAATATTTTTATTTTATAAAAATGTTTTTTGGTTTAGTGTTCAATATTTTAATTCAATGAAAAATAATAATATTTTTCATGTTTATTATTATTATTCTTATAGAATTATGAAACATTTGAAATTATCGATGATGAAATTGTATCAATATATATTTAATGATACAAAATAAATTTTTTCGAATTATATCTTCCATATTATTATGAAGAATGTGATTTTCAACCTTTCGTTTTGGTTGGAAGACATTCCTACCAACCAACACACATTGATTCATTGACCATGTTCTTTATTAATTTTTTGGTTTGGAAATGATAAAACCTAAATCGTTGAAACATTTCACAATGATGATGGATAGAGTAGTGCAATTTAGAAATAGATATTCATCAGGGTCCTATAGGTGATGTTGGGACATATTGAAATCCTGGACAGGTAAGGATGATGGTGGAATTGTGTTCGTTTCAGTTTCCAATGCATTTGGTAGATGTTATTGATTATTAATGATTTATTCTAAACCTCCACAGTGTGATTTACCAAAGCCATATTCTATTTATTTCACATCCATGATGTCTTTTATATTATAGTATCTATAATTATCACATTTCATGTGACCTTATGTCACATGCCATATATCTTGTAAATTTGTACCTCAACATATAACTGTGTATATGAAAAGTAAATTCCCGACCCAGCAAACCACATTGTATAACGTACACACTATATATAACTATTAATAAGACATGAAATATATGTTTAATCATATTAAGGATTTACAATCCATGCAGACTTAGTGTATTAAATGTAGCATGAAATACAAAACAAAGACTCCACTAGAAATATATGTTGAACTATCAGAAAGAAAAAACATATCATATGAAAAACTAGATATATAATTTACATTCAAAACACATATATTATAATTATAATAACTATATTCCACAATATAAAAAATTATACAAAATGTTTTTGTGGTATTATGATTTGTATTTCTAATCAATTCAATCAAAATTCCGAAATAGAATCATGAGTAGTTTGTTCTGACTATGTTCACTTATATAATGTGATAATATATATCCTATTACTATTATATACTATTTTATATGTTTTTAATGTATATTATATCCCATATATCTGAAGATACGTTGTTGGGGTATGGGGGAGACATTTGGTTGACACTCGGGTTATGTAACCCCCATAGGAGTGTTAGTATATGGTTTAAGTCGCTTATTTATGTTATGGATTTGGTAACCCACCCTTATGATGAGAGTATAGAATTTCCATCCTTGATATATGATCCAGCCATTAATTATTGTAATTTTTATACCTTTATCATAATTAAGTGTGGGTCCCCAATATTATATGATGGATTTGATAAAACTTATAATGAAATATCGATTCTTGAGTGAGGGACCACAAACTATAGAGGTAAGTATTTTACTTCAAGATATGTTGTGTAGTATTCCATCCCTTATGGTTTTTTATCTCCTTGATTGATATACATTACATTGTGAGGCGTGGGTCCCTAATCATCGATGATGATGTATGATGGAATTATTGAGTCTAGAGTAGTTATATCAATGAGTTTGGTTGATACCGAAATATGTATTATGAAAAGAATGTTTAGTTTTCCTCATTGTATAACTTGTATGAATGTTGTTGACATTGTCTATTTGTGAGACCATAATTAAAAAATGTTTTATTATATTCAAGTGAGATATATAACTACATAATGTTATAGATAGATAATTGATACATCGTTTTATAAATTGTTTCGATGAATTTAACATATATCTGATTTTTTTCATTCATTTTTTATTCTACCTAAGACATGGATTTTGGGAAAATAAAATATAATTCATATTTGTCCCAGATTAGCTATGGGAAATAAAATATTGGGGGTTAATTTTCATGTTAAAATAATCATATTATCATAAATAGTAATATGAAATATTGTGGGTAATAATGATAAACAATTTTACAATTAATAAGATATGAATTTGTTACGTGAAGAGTGTAAGAGTAAAAGTAAACAAATAGAAATAATGAATATATATATGTTCAAATACAAATGAAAAAAAATATAATCATTATAATTTCAACCCAATAGTATTAATTTTTACTATATATACTTTTATCTTATATTTTATCTAAAAACATATATTTATATGAGAATAGATGGAACCCAAAATTTATATAGGATCTGAGAAAATATAAAACAATCACAGAGAATCCAGAATTTATTTTGAGATTATTATTTGTTTTAGTAAAAAAATGGTTTTACCATTCTGTATGATGAAAGTACCAAATCATTTCATTTTAAAGTGGTATAACAAGTCTATAATATAAATTTCAGATACATTATATTTAACACAATTATAATATGAAAATAAGAAAAACAATGACACCAGTGGAATTTTATATGAGGAGTTGGAAATTTTTTTTGATATTTGGTCCTTAATTGATGATATAATGATGATTATTGGGTATTATAAAAATATAAAAAAAATTAATTGTAAATAATGTAACATTAAAACATCAGTATCGAAAAGTGAAAACATCTATCATATCTCTTAAAAATTGTTTCCCATTTCTGGAGACAATCATAATTATTATAATTTCTTGGGTCATCTACATTAATTATCAAGGTTAAACATCACATGGGATTTATGTAATTACCTCAAAAACCTGTATTAATCATTATATAAAAAATTTAAATAATAAAATAAAATAGGTACCATAATTTTCAAAATAGTTTGTTCATTAATCAGTCAAATACTCCAGAAAATGTTTTATATCGACCTTTTTTGAGATTCCTCATGTTTGTTTAAATGTATTATATTTCATTTTTTGAATATATTTTGATTGGGTTTTATCCTGGGTGAATTTGGATGAAAATTTATGAATTTCTAAAGGAAGATGGTAAGTGAACATTTTACACTTGATATTCCCAATCTGTGTGCCCAACCCATCAAACCATGTAATCCATATAAAAGTGTATTCTCACAAATAACACATGATTTTTCAATTCATTCACCCTCTCAAGATTAATCATGTGGAACCCCTAGGTGAGTCCCATGTTTAGAGTGCACAGTTAGGGGAAATCATGCGCCCTCTAAGAGAAACCAAAAGTGTAGGATTTTAAACTCATTATAAATAGTGTAAAAATATAATAAACAAAAATATTAACCCATAAATCAACCCAACCTCATATATAAATGAATTACCTTATCTTGTTAGGTTACTGGGTGGATTCTATGGCCTTGTGACCTCTATTCCTGGTAATTTTAAGCCCTCATTAAAGAGATTCACCTCTCTTGGTTATAGAATCATGTCCAAATTGGTTTCGTGTCCTTATACTATCATTACCTCATATATTAAAGGTATGTTTTACTCTATTATTGCATATCTAGAGATATTTTTTGGTATATCTAATCTATTTTATCATGGATCTTTTTTTTCGATCTACATCTTGTTCATTTTTGTGAAATTGAATATCCCACTTCAATTTAAGTATATCAATTGGTGAGAATTATTCATCAATACAAATGTAGGTGTTATATTATTAAAATTAAAAAGTCTTTTTTTTAATTATGTGAATGAAATTAAAGAATTTTTATTGGTTGTCTAGAAATTGAATTTATTAAATTTAATTAATTAATTTTTTAAATTATTTAATTATATGATGATGGAATTTGTTGATAAATGGGGTTAAGGTGTCAGAAAAACAATGTGTTTATGTAACATTTCATTTATATTATTTAATTAATTAGTTGGTGAACTAATTATGTGGACATTAGGATTTTGGAATTGAATTAATTAATTGGTGAATTGATTAATGGGTTATTTTCATTGTATAATTTGTTTGATATTCAGATTGTGTAATTGGTTTATAAATTTTATTATAGATTAATTGACAATGATAATTATGATGGTTGATGTTCCCATAATGTGTTAATGGGGTAACTATTTTGAAATATTGAAAAATGATTTTATAGTGAATTTTGCATATTATTTAATGTTATAAAATTGAAGAACCACATTATTTGTGATTAATTGTAAGGAAATATATGTCAAGAAATATATGTAAATTGGATAATTTTTTATAATATTTATAATTATGATGTTTTTTAAGTAGTGAATTTTTTATATATATTTTTGGGACATGGACTGATGCTTCAAAATTCTTTAGTGATAGATGAGTGTATGACATAGCCTGCTACATCAAAACCGTACTTATTTGGTATTTGATAAATGAGGTGTGTGACATAGTCTGATCCTCCAAATACCAATTTGTGAAAAATGACTAAAGGATTGGGATTGAGGTTCCAAATACTGATATGTGTTGATTATTGTATGGGATTGGTATTGAGACTCCAAATACGGATCGGTGGATTGACACGATTTTTTATTCCCATGAGTTTCGCACTGGACTATATTTCCATTTGTCTATTATATGATTTGAAATGAAATGATAAATTATATACATCATATTTTGGTATGGTGGAAATTTTTCCACATGACAAAGTAGGTACTGGGGGTTCGAGTGTCCTCAGAAACATGGGCGTTATGCAGATAAATAGAGAGTAATTCAATAAATGTAATCATTTGACTTTATTATGTGTATATTAATCTTATAAATATATATAGACTATTGTTGAAAATATTTTTTCTATACACCCTTGGTGGTGGCCACCTGAGTTGTACTCAGACCCCACTCATACATCCTTATTGACACCCAAATAGACTTCCTAATTGCAGTACATGTGATGCACCCAATTTGTGTATACATTTCCATATATATAATTGAAGATAAAAACTTGTTTTCAACAAATATATGTTGTTTTATGAACATATTATTTGATTTTGGTGATTCTGTTTACTTTCAAGAGTGTTCTGGCTAAATGCACGAATCAAGGGATGCATGTGAAAATTTTGAAACTACATGGTGTGTACTTTTATACACGCCATGTACGTCAAGGCAGGGACACGGACCGAAGGACGGAGTACACTCCCATGTCACCAGTAGAGATACACGCCATGTGTGGTAGCGTTACACGCCATGTGCCACTTTCTAGAAGCAGTAGTTTCCGAAGAAAAGTCCACATGCCCATGTGGTTGTTGTTGAAGACAAGGCGTGTTTGAACTTTTACATGTCGTGTCTACTATTCTAGAAGGGGCTGGAAGAAAAAATTTTGATACTACATGTCGTGTATGGTGGCGCTACACACTGTGTACACTCAACTTGCAGGCGGCACCGTGTTCAAAAGTCAAAGACGGCGTGCTAGGCCAACTGCCAGCGGAGAAATTGAGGTCAGAACGCGTTGACGAAAATTACACGGCATGTGGTTTCTATACACTCAGTGTACTTTATTTTTCTATAAATGGAGGCCATGGCCTACTGATTTTGGAGTTCAGAACCATTGAGAGTAAATATAACCTCTACTATCACCATTCCCGAAGCTACCAAGGTGTCGTCACTTCATCATTCCACCTTCCGACACTCTACCTCAACGCCTACACGATGAATCCATCAGGTATCACGTGTGTCGTTTCTCCTCCACTTTCTATGTGTAACTAAACCCCTCGTGTTGGGGATGTGGATGATGGGATCATAATTTGTATGTTGTCTTATATAGTTGTATTTGAATCATTGTAATTCATCTTACTCTTCTTAAACCACTGTCTAATATAACTGAGAATTCTTAGCCAGACCAAGGGAAGGATTCTCAGCAATACAAAAGAAATGTATCAGGGAAAAAATCCATAATCATTGGAAGGGTTTCACCGATTCAAATAATGGACTGAACATAATAAAGAATTAAGAACACTGACTACCGGACCAAGGAGTCAACAGCTCTTATTCCAAACAAGAGGTATCGGACCATGGAAATCATGTAACAAAAATGAAATCCAGAATGATTGAATTATTATGAACAACAAAACCATTTAAACAATCTTCATAAGAACTTATTATTCACCACATCTCCGACACGTCTTTTCATTCCATTTTAAAAGCTCTTTAAATTTACCTGTTGTTTTCTTTCAAACTGTATCCATTTCGTCAATGTAAATCAATTTAGTCTCAATCAAAACCCAAAATCAACCCAATCGATTCTAAATTCTGCATACTTCACCTAATTAAGTATTAACTCAATCGAATTCACACACGCCACGGTTCCTTGTGGATCGACCCCGAACATAAGCTATACTAATTTTCTAAGAATGGGTAATTAATTTGCGACAAATATAACTTCAACCAACGATAAGCGAGACCAAATTTTTGGCGCTGTTGTTGGGGACAATATTTTTGGTTTTAGTGCTAAGATTTAAATTGTGTTAATAATTGATTTAAGTGAAAAAAAAATAAAAAATATCAAAAATCTCGTTTCTAATCCAATTCCAAATTATCTTTTTTATTTTTCACTTTTATGCTTGGTTTTCGTTTTTCGGTTGTGCAGAGATTAAAGTGTATGTTTAGATGTTTTCACGATCCATAAGTGTCGAGTCTTCGGAATTAGTTCCGCTTGACCTAGAAATCGAACGGACCTTGCTTCATCGTCGGCGTACACGGACAAAAACTCACAACCATCAACCACAAACCATGGAAAACAAGGAAGAGGGAGCACCAGTCATAGATTGTGTGACTAAGAAAAAGTACCAGGATCAGCAGCCTCTCGCTACTGGTCTACCAGAGCAACCTCCTGGAGCCATCATGGAATTCCTCCCAAGGGCTTACCAATGGCCACCACAACAACTCATCCAACGATCATAATTTTCCCCTCAGGAGCAGTTTACGCAAGCTCCACCACATCAACAACAACCTCCAAGATGTACCCTTATGGAGTACGGACATCAATCGATTCACGGAGCTGAAACGGGAAACGTTCGTCCTCTGGTCCAGGACCAGCTCTTCGAGATCAAGCCTGCTATCATGCAACTGATTCAAAACATAGTTCAATTTTGAGTCCTGGCCAGTGAGGACCCGAACCCCCATCACTGCAACATTCTGGAGATCTACGACACCTTTCGGAACCATGGTGTGTCCGAGCACGCCATCCTTCTTCACCTATTCCCCTTTTCTCTACGGGAAAAGGAGAATGACTGGATTGAGGGGATTCCATAACGATCTATCCTCACCTGGGAGGTTCTTGGCCAGACGTTCTTGTCCATGTACTTCCCACAATCCAAGACGGTGACACTCCGGAATGAGATTCATAACTTCCAGCGTCACGACTCCGAGTCATTATACGAGTCCTAGGAATGCTTCAAGGAGATGTTACAAAAATTCCCCCATCACGAACTCCCACTCTGGATGCATGTCCAGATCTTCTATGGAGGACTTACAACGAATACCAATTCTGTGATGGATACTGCTGCTGGAGGTACGGTGATGTGGAAATCCCCCAAAGAACTATTCGAACTACTCGAAGAAATATCATCCAACAGCTTCCAGTGGCACTCCGAGCAGGGGACTCAAAAGCAAGGTATGCACAACATTGATGCTACCACTATGTTAGCTGCTCAGTTAGATGATGTGTCCATGAAATCGACACATTGAACCTCAAAGGTGCATCACATGTTCATGTGGCACACCATCCAACATGCGGCGATTGTGGTGATATCCACATCAAGGGAGAATGGCCGGGTTTGGATGGAGGCACCTCGACGAGTGAGGTGAGTTATGCTGCCCAAAATCGAGGGCTCAACCCATACTAGGAGTACCCGAACCCGGTATGGTGAGATCAACAGAACACATGTTGGGGCCAACAACATCCAAATCCTCCGCCCAAGCGACTGCCCAGCTACAACCAGCCTCCATACCAGAACCAATATCAACGTCTGAAACAACCCCAGCATGGTCCTTATCTGCAAAAAGGGTATCAAAAACCTCGTCCACAGCAGCCAGGACAACCACCACCTCAACCGGCTCAACAACCACCTCAGCAGGAGAACACTTCAAGGTTAGAGGATCTGTTGACTAAATTCATATCTACTTCTATGAATCGGTTCCAGAATCCAGAAGCTTCAATTTGAGGCTTAGAGAATCAGATTCGCCATCTGGAAAACTAACTTTCAGGGAGACATCCCGGTACACTCCCAGGGAACAACAAAAAGAACCCAAGGGAGGAGGCTAATGCGATCATGCTCTGGAGTAGAAAAGAGCTCTAACAGAACCAATCATCACAACAAGGTGCCTCCATACCCATCATTGATGAAAAAGGTACCAATACCCACCCCTCCTCATCCAAAAAGGAGGCTTTACAAAATAAAGAAAAGGATGTAATCCAACCATTCAAGTCTGCCTTATGTTTTCTGGAAGGATTGAAGAAGAGGAAGCTGGACCACCAGTTCAGAAAATTTATGGATGTTTTCAAGACACTACATATCAACATCCCATTTTCAGAGGCCCTGACTCTGATGCCCACCTATGCCAAATTCATGAAGGAAATCCTCTCGAATAAGAGGAAGATGGGGAATTTGGACGTTATTTAACTAACAAATGAGTGCTTCGTGGTGGTTCAACATTCCATTCCTCCCAAACTCCAAGATCCAGTTATTTTCACCATTCCATGTACTATTGGATCTTGCGAGTTTGGGAAGGCCCTCTACGACATAGGGGCCAGCATGAACCTCATGCCCATTGGAGTTTTCATGAAGCTGGGACTCAACGAGCTCAAGCTTACCCGCGTAGCCCTTCAACTTGCTGATCGATCCATCAAACACTCGAAGGGACAACTAGAGGACATACTGTTCAAGGTAGGTAGGCTGATTCTCCTCGATGATTTCATCATCCTCGACATGGGGGATGGCCAGGAAGCACCTCATATACTTGGAAGACCTTTCTTCGAAACTGGGATGTTATTGATCGATGTGTACCATGGGGAGCTTATTATTCTGGTAGGTGAAGAAAGAGTTTCCTATAACATCCTCAAAGCCATAAAAAATGCTTCCTTGTCGGATCATGAGGACTGTCATGCAGTTTCCAACATGGTTAATCATTTTAGAGAACAAGGGGATGATCTGGGATGTTGTTTTATTTCAAATAATTTAACTATTATATACATTCTATTAGAAGAAGCGCCAGAAGACTTTCAATTCATAGAAGGTCAGGGCAGCCACTATTGGCAGTGAGCAGTTGTTCCTGATTGTTTGGAATGGGACAAGGTGCAGCCACTTGTGACTTCGATTTTAAAGGGGCCTGAACTCGAACTGAAGACACTTCCATCTTCTTTCAAGTATGGGTATTTAGGACCCAATCAAACATTTCATGTTATACTTAATGCAGAACTATCACATGAGCAGGAAGATTCATTTCTGCAGGTTCTCAAAAAGCGGAAGCATGCTATTGGGTGGACAGTCACTGATCTGAAGGGCATCAGCCCTACCATTTTCACTCACAAGGTTCTACTTGAATAGGGTTCCAAGAAATCTCAGAAACCACAACAGCGCTTGAATCCTCCCATGAAGGAAGTTGTAAAGAAGGAGCTGATCAAATTAATTGGATGCAGGAATCATCTATCCCATCTCGGATAGTACGTGGGTGAGTCCTCTCCAAGTGGTACCCAAAAAGGGGGGTATCACTGTGATTTCAAATGAAAAGAACGAGCTCATCCATACACGCACTCTCACGGGCTGGCAAGTCTGTGTGGATTACCGAATGTTAAAAGATGCCACAAGAAAGGATCACTTAACATTGCCATTCATTGATCAAATGCTAGAGAGGATAGCATGGAACAACTCTTATTGCTTCCTTGACGGTTTTCCAGTTACAACCAAATCTCCATTGCTCCAGAGGATCAAGAAAGGAGCACATTTACATGCCCCTGCAACACATTTTATTATAGAAGGATCTCTTTGGGCATGTGTAATTCCCCCGTCACCTTCCAGCACTGTATGCTGGCCATCTTCCATGACATGGCGGAATGAATCTAGGAGGTATTCATGGATGATTTTTCCGTTTACGGAAAATCATTCACCATTTGTTTACGACACCTAGAGCATGTTTTGGAACGATGTGAGCACACTAACCTAGTCTTGAACTAGGAAAAGTTTCATTTCATGGTGCAAAGTGGCATAGTCCTTGGACACAGAATTTCTGCGAAGGGGATTGAGGTTGACCCGGCAAAGATCGATGTTATTTCACGACTACCTATACCAACTTCCGTCCGAGAAATCCACAGCTTCCTAGGGCATGCAGGTTTTTACAGGCGGTTTGTCTGCCAATTCTCCAAAATAGCCCATACCCTCACCAATCTTCCAACCTAAGATGTCATATTTGAGTTCGATGAGACTTGTATCAGTTCTTTTGAGCATCTAAAACATCGCCGTGTGGAATCTCCAGTTATGATTTCTCCCAATTGAGAGGAACAATTTGAGGTGATGTGCGATGCAAGAGACTACGCCGTGGGAGTAGTCCTGGGAGAGAGACATTACCGGATTTTCATACATATCTATAATGCCAGCAGGACACTCAATGAGGCACAGATCAACTACACTTCCACAGAAAAGGAGATGCTTGTAGTGGTTTTTGCATTTGACAGGTTTCATTCTTAATTAGTGTTGTTTAAAGTTATTGTTTATACTGACCATGCATCAGTAAAGTACCTACTTAATAAGAAAGACACGAAGCCCCGATTGATCTACTGGGTACTCCTCCTACAAGAATTCGATCTTGAGTTCCGGGATAAGAAAGGGAGTGAGAACTTCATTGCTGACCATCTCTCCCACCTCGAGCTACCTCACTTGGAGAAGGAAGAAGATCGGGAGATCAGGGAGGATTCTCCTGATGAGCACCTCCTTTCGATCAGTGAAACACCTCGACCATGGTATGCTCATATCGCTAATTTTATGGTTACATATGTCGTTCACCCCGACCACTCCTTCCAGCAAAGGAAAAGGATTTTTTCTGATGTGAAAGGGTACTTCTGTGAGGATCCTATACTATTCAGGTCCTGTGCAGATGGAGTGATCCACCGTTGCATCCCTGAGAATGAAGTTCATGGTGTCCTGGTGTTCTGTCATGCCTCACCAGTAGGAAGACATCATGGGACGGACCGTACCATAGCTAAGATCATGAAGTCTTGATTTTTCTGGCCCACCAAGCATAGAGATGCACGGGCCTTTGATTCATGTTGTGATCGGTGCCAAAGGACAGGTAATGTGGGACGTAGAGCCGAGATGCCTCAACACCCCATCATGGAGGTCGAGATTTTCGACGTCTGGGGCATAGATTTCATGGGTCATTTTCCATCATCTTTTGGGAACACTTACATCCTGGTCTGCGTCTACTACATCTCCAAATGGGCGGAAGCTACTGCTACAGCTCACGACATAGCCATGGTAGTCATAAATTTCTTAAAGAAAAATATTTTTAGCAGGTTTAGAGTTCCACGTGTACTGATCAGCGATAGAGGGACCCACTTCAACAACACACTGATGAGAGGAATACTGTCGAAGTATAGAGTAAAGCATCATATGGGGACACCATATCATCCCCAGTCCAGTGGACAGGTATAGCTCTCCAACCGTGAGCACAAAAAATATCATAGAGAAAACAATGAACACTTCGCGGAAGGACTGATCCAAGAAGATAGATGATGCCTTGTGGGCATATCAGACTGCTTTCAAAACACCACTGGGAATGTCCCCGTTCCGCCTCATCTATGGAGAACCCTTCCATTTTTCAGTATAATTGGAACACAAAGCCTACTGGGCCGTCAAAGCCCTAAATTTTGTTCTGAAGGCAGCTGAAGAGAAATGGAAGTTCCAATTGTCGGAACTAGATGATATCCGATTAGAGGCATACGATAATGCCAAGTTGTACAAGGAGAAGACAAGAGCCATTCATGACCGGATGATATAACGAAAATCATTCCAATCCGGTGATCAGGTACTTCTCTTTAATTCTCTTCTTCACTTATTTCCAGGGAAGTTAATGTCATGCTGGTCGGGACCATTCGACGTTGTCCACGTATTCCATCATGGAGCAGTAGACATTTCTGGAGAAGATGGTAAACCATTCAAGGTAAATGGGAAGCGGTTGAAAGATTACCATCCAATAGACAACATGGTGGGAATGTTGTCCACCATACTCCTCAGGTAAGCAATGTAATTAGGTCGAGCCAATGACCTAAAACAAAAGCGCTTCCTTGGAGGCAACCCAGAGGTTACACGCCGTGTCCCACTTATTTACACGGCGTGTACTTTTCTTTTTAATTTGTAATCGTAATATTATAAATCTATATAATAACATATAAATAAACATGGATGATGCCTGTGTCGATGGAAAAGTCACTAGAGTTTATTCGAGCCGTCCTCTGTTCATATCCTCATGACCTACCTTCGGCACGGGGTTCCTCCATTTAATTACACAACTTGTGTGGTATTTCAATCTATATATATATAAATGTGTTTAATAAAACCAATTATGGGGATGGACATGTTGGCTAGAATCGTAATCCGGTTTCACAAGACCCGGGTTCGAATCCAGACAACCGTCCCATTTCCATCATTTGTTCTTTTAATAAAACCACACGACGTGTATCTCGATATATGCCGTGTGCGCCATAATTCGTCAAATATAAATTAAAAACGTTTTAAAAGTAAGAAATTACAAGTGGGTGAAGTTGGCGGATTGGAAAAGTCTCAGCACCAGGTTCACAAGACCCGGTTTCGAATCGCGCTAATCTCCCCGCTTCACCCCCATCCTTTCCTAAATAAAAACCACATATCGTGCTTTTATTTCTTTCCATGTGTATTGGAACTATAGAATAAATATATATAAATTAAATATGAATAGAAGAACAACATTTTCTCTAGTGGTTGTGGGTGTTCGTTCGAATCGGTCGATCACCGGTTCAAATCCCGCCCCAGCACCGTACCAAAGGATGTACTACTCTTTTTCTCATTTTAATATACACAGCGTGTATTTCCCGATATACGTAGTGTATAGGTTTATATATAATAGAATTTGTAGATATATATATTTTTAATTATTATTAATAATTATTATATAGTTCACTGTAATAATTATATTTATTTATATAATTAAAAAAATATAAAAAAACAAAAAAATATCAGGATACACGGCGTGTACCAAAAATACACGTCGTGTACCGTGGCTATATAAGCAGCGGTCCACCCGACTTGAGGCTGTGTCGCATGGTCGTCCCAATTTCCTCCTCTCTTCCCATTTCTTCTCCAAAACGCCACCCGAACCCCCCCCCCCCTTTTGTCAAATCCATCGATTTAGTGCATTTCAAGTTCTGATTCCTCTCACATTGTGATCCTTGATCCAGGTACACCATTCTACACCCTCTATTTCAAATTTTTAGACTCGTTTAGGGTGTTTTTCGGATCGGCCGACCATTCGGCTTCCTACCGTACATGGCCACGAAATTATGAACACACGCCATGTACTTCTAAACACGGCCTCACAATGAATTTTTCGAAATTTGAATATACACGGTGTGTATGTTCGGTACACAGAGTGTCTTTTTCATCGTGACCGAGTACACCTTTGCACACGGCCTCACACACCATTTTCATTTACACGGCGTGTGTGTTTGGTACACGTCGTGTCCGTGGTTTGTGTTGGCCCCTCCGTGTGTGGAACATAACATGGACCGTCACCCAATGTTCTCGAACACTGCGTGTATGTTCGGTACACACCGTGTCCTTTATAACTATCACCGGCACGCGTTTCTCCATTGCACGACCACTCACACTATTTTCCTTTACACATCGTGTGTGTTCGGTACACACCGTGTCTGTGTGATGTTTGACCGACCCGTGTCTCACCCTCTACACGGACATGTTCTTCGTGTGCCGTCCACGTCATGTCCTATACCTACACGGTGTGTATTGTTTTCTTAGAACTGATAACAACATGGTCGTGTCCTTTATATTACACGACCAACTACACATTGATGTGAAAACAGCGTGAATGTTCGGTACACGCCATGTCCTGTTACATGCTCTATTTCCACCCTCGGTGTGACTTTCCAGAGAACATGGGATACTCTATGATCTGACTACACGCCGTGTACTCTGGAGTACACATCATGTACTTTTCTTTTCCAGGTTTCTCACATTTTCTTGGTTTTATTTTCTTCCTTTTTCTTCTTCTTTTGTTTTGTTTTATTTTTATTTCTATTTCAGGATATGGTAGATCGTGATCCTTCCCACAGGAAGTGGCCAGCATCTGACATTAATGGAGAGATGTCCAGTTATTGTCGGATCCGACTCCGACCACCTACGAAGCCAGACCCCGACCCTCCGGTCTTTGAGCTCCCTCCATTGGCCATTCTGCTGCCACTCACTCCCTTCGATGAGGTTGGGCCTACTTCTGCTGCCCCAGCTGCCACTTTCCATGTACCCTCATCCTCAGTAGTTGGTCCCTCTCCAAGCACACCTTCCACCGAGACACCTTCTTCTTCGGCGGATCCACCTCAAGAGCCAGATGTTGATGCTACACCGGTACCTGTGTCGGGACCTGCAGGTGCTCCCTATCTCTTCACGGTATTCCCGGTCATCGTCCTCGCATACGATAAGACCTGATGCTTCTCTCGTCAGCCGATACCATTGAGCGGCTGGTACCTCGACAGCAGCATTCCGCAGCGGCTAGGTATTTGGGAGGAGTTGTAGGTACTTCTCGGGCACACCGCACTCCTCGAGATTTTCCAGGTCAGCACTCCTGTGTTCCGATATTTATTTTTGGAGTTTGCGGCCTCCTTTGAGTTCAATGGAGCGGAGTACCGAGAGACACATGGCGATGCGGTGCCAGTAGTCTGATTCCAGCTGGGCGGCCGACGTTTTTCTCTGACGATGACAAAGTTTGGCCGAGGGTGCGGCCTCTACCCCCATCCTATCACACCACCCCCCGTTTCTGACTTGACCCAGCACGAGCGCTCTGACCTTGTTTCCATGTGGTGGGAGATCGCTGGGCCTGACCACCAGTACTCCCCCACTTCTCAGAAATGTACTCTTATAGCCGACCACGTCTTTCGCTTCACCCATCGGTGCTTCAGTTCCATCCTCTTCCCCCGCCATGAGGATATGTGGGTTGTGACCGGTAGTGACATGGAGCTTATTACATGTGTCATCTGGCATGCCTACCCGGACCTCCCCTATCTTGTCGCCGCCTATTTCCACTCTAAGTTTACCGGCCGTCAGGGAAACCTGAACGGTGGGTTTTACACCACCTGTATTGCCCACCACTTGGGGGTATTCGATCCCTCATTACCTCATGACTTCATAGGTTCACCCCAACAGATGGACTTCCTCATGATCATTCGCATTGGATTGGTCCGGAAGCAGGGGTGCCTACATCCTTGCTCAGGCTCGAGCCCCGCCACCTGCTGACCCCCTGCCCCAGCTGCTGACCCTACCCCAACTACTGACCCCGCTCCTCCATCCCCACACCCTCCATCTTCTCCACCTCACCCACCTCCTACTGACCCCACTTCTTCTGACCTTACTTCTTCTGTCCCATCCCCCATACCACCAACCCCCGCACCCTCGGTAGATCTGACCCTCTCCCTCCACCTGTCCATGATGGAGAAGAAGTTAGCCTGTATCATCAGCTTCCAGGACACCATTGCACGCCATTTGATTCGTCTGTATGGCCGCCAGGATAGGATGGAGTATCTTTTGGTGCATATTGCTCAGCATCTTGGTGTTCCACTGCCTCAGCCACCAGCCTCTGCCTCCGTTCCTGGCCCTTCTGCTACTGCACCACCACTGTCTCCTGCACTGGCCACAGATTCTGTTCCGATGACTACGGTGAGCTCTGCTGCTACCACTTCTTCCAGGCTAGGGCCTGCTGCTACGCTTCTGATCCCGAGTCTAGCACCTGCAGCTCCTCCTTCTTCAGCTACCCTTTCGGATGCAGAGTCAGAGCCTCACCCTTCCACGCCTCCTGCACCGCCTCTACCGGATGATTCTGTACGGGATGATGCCTCCCCTGAGGCAACCTCATGATAGTGAAATTTTTCTTTATCTTATATATCTATTTTGTCATTTTCTGTGAGGTGATGTTATGCATGTTTGTAGTTTTCATTTTTCTCGACAGTCACAGGTAAGGGCATGGAGAGCCTTGGGCATCACTTTTCATTAGGGGAGTATTTTTTTCATTCTAATTTC
This sequence comes from Viscum album, assembly GCA_963277665.1. Classification (NCBI taxonomy): domain Eukaryota; kingdom Viridiplantae; phylum Streptophyta; class Magnoliopsida; order Santalales; family Viscaceae; genus Viscum; species Viscum album. Next base: position 28,281 of record CAUJRU010002403.1, on the reverse strand, counting down.
TTTCATTTTGGATTTACTTCTTCCCCTTCATTCCCTCATTTTGTCCCCCATTTCTCCCTGTTTCCCACCCTTTACTTTAATATTGAACTTGGTGGAATATGTGCGGTATTAAATGTAGGGGAACATCTTTTTCTTTCACCATAGTCTTTTCCCTTAAACTAACCTAGGAGACATCATTTTTAGACTCTATATTTGAAAATGTAAAGAAATTTTGGTTAATCAATCTTATAAATGCTAGAGTTATCAGTATGAAATTTTGGAAAGGTTACATTCATATTTTTGTTATTATGTTTTTTAAAATGATTGCTGATATAGTTTCAATTGCAAATCTTCATCCTTGATTAAATTACATTAATTAGGCTAGTCATTTATATGCATGTCATGAACTGATTATCCCTTTATTATTTCTCCACTCTTGAGAGGTATTCTAAACCCTTTTTGTATTTCTTTTCTAATACCCTATTTCTTGAGAGATTCATAGGATATGCATCACTACCATTATTTGCAAGTTTTTATTTTCGAAACATGAAGAAATTTTTGAATTACTTTAACATGATTGAGGAATTAGATTGTTTCAATCCCTTTATCTTGTGACATACCCTCCAGCTTCTCCACCTCACCAACCTCCTACTGACCCCAATTATGAATACAATGAGTAGATGTTTGGAACCCATTCTGCCACAAATTATCAAGAAGCACTCCCCCACACTTTATTTCATGGTTGCACACAAAAATATGCCATGTATTTCCAACTCTGTATTTAAAGAAAAAATGAATAATCATGAAATGTTTAAAATGAAATAGGGTAGGAAGGGAAATAAAGGGTGGGGTCAGTAGAATATGACCCTATATCTTGAGACCTACCCTACATTTGCATGTTTTTCATTTCGAAACATGAAGAAATTTTTGAATTACTTTAACATGATTGAGGCATTAGATTGTTTCAAACCCTTTATCTTGAGACCTATCCTTCATTTAATCTTCGTTAAGCCCATAGAAGCTATGAACAACCTTTATAGGAAGCAACATTACAAGCATATTTCCCTTCCTACCCTATTTCTTTTTAAACTTTGCATGATTATTCATTTAATCTTTAAAGAGGCAATTGGAAATACATGACCTATTTTTGTGTACAACCATGAAATAAAGTGTGGGGAAGTTCTTCTTGATTATTTGGGGCAGAATGGGTTCCAGACATCTACTCATTGTATTCATAAGTGTTGCCCTTGTGTTTTTGTGTTTAAAAAAAACCGAAACAACAACAAACTAACAACAAGGGAACCTTATTCTCATTTTCCCATGAACCGTACTTGCTTAAGGAAGATGGTGACGATTACAAAATCATTTGACTAAGCTTTTGAAGGATGTATTTTCAGTGAGCATTACTGTGAATATCATGCAATGTTGTTTAAAGGAATTATCCTTCCTTTTTCATGCCTCTGAATTTATTTTCACATTTGAACCTACCAACCCGTAGCCACAGAAACACTTGAACCTTATTTGATAATACCCTCATGATTCTTGTAATTCAATTTTTCTCAAGTAGAGAACAAGATATCTTGCAAACCTATAGATAGAGTGTATATACATTTGATTGAGCATAACTTTGACTAAAAACATCTTGAGTATGGAGTGTGATTTTAACTGGTAAGGTAAATCATCAAGTGGAATGCTTATTTTTGAAAGGTTGAAAAATGTGTTGAAAGAGGTTGAGAGTACTTAATTGCATTATATATGAGGCATGATTTCAATATCTTATGAATTGAATTTGTTTGTACATTTTAGATTTTTTCCTCGGTAACTTTATCAGTTCTACGTTTGATTAATTAAATGCTTTCCTTTTAAAGTATAGGCTCTCTTAATTGCATGTTGAGATTTTTCTTGAGGGCAAGCAAAAGACTAAGTGTGGGAGAATTTGATGCACCCAATTTGTGGATACATTTACGTATATATAATTGAAGATAAAAACATGTTTTCAAAAAATATCTGTTTTTTATGAACTTATTCATTGATTTTGGTGATTCTGTTTACATTCATGAGATTTCTGGCTAAATAAACGAATCAAGGGATGCATGTGAAAATTTTGAAACTACATGACGTGTACTTTTATACACGTCGTGTACATCCATGCAGGGATACAGACCGAATGAGGGAGTACACGCCCATGTCACCAGGTAGAGATACACGTTGTGTGTTGTGGCGTTACATGCCATGTACCACTTTCTAGAAGCGGTAGTTGCTGAAGAAAAGTCCACACGCACCTGGGGCCGTTGATGAAGACACGACATGTTTGAACTTTTACACGCCGTGTCTGCTATTCTAGAAGGGGCTGGCAGAAAAACATTTGATACTACACGCTGTGTATGGAGGTGCTACACGCTGTGTACACTAAACCTACATGCGGCGGCGTGTTCAAAAGTCAAAGACGGTGTGTAGTCCACCTGCCAGTGGAGAAATTGGCGCCAAAACATGTTGACGAAAAGTACATGGCGTGTACTTTCTATACGCGCATTGTACTTTATTTTTCTATAAAAAGAGGCATTGGCCTATGGATTTTGGAGTTCAGAACCATTGAGAGGAAAGAGAACCTCTGATATCACCATTCCCGAAGCTACCAAGGTGCCGTCACTCCGCAATTCCACCTTTCGACACTCTACCTCAACGCCTACACGATGAATCTGTCAGGTATCATGTGTGTCGTTTCTCCTCCAATTTCTATGTGTAACTAAACCCCTCGTGTTGGGGATGTGGATGATGGGATCATAATTTGTATGTTGTTTTATATAGTTGTATTTGTATCATTTTAATTTATCTTACTCTTCTTAAACCACTGTCTAATATAACTAAGAATTCATAGCCAGACCAAGGGAAGGATTCTCAACGATACAAAGGAAAATTAACGGTGAAAACATCCATGATCATTGGATGGGTTTCACCGATTAAAATAATTGACTTAACTTAATAAATAATTACGAACACTGACTACCAGACCAAGGATTCAACTTCTCTAATTCTAAACAAGAGGAACCGGACCAAGGAAATCTTGTAACAAAAATGAAATACAGAATGATTGAATTATTATGAACAACACAACCATTTAAACAATATTTATAAGAACTATTTATTCACCAGAGCCCCGACACATCTTTTCTTTCCATATTAAAAGCTCTTTATATTTACCTATTGTATTCTTTCAAACGGTATCCATTTCTTCAAAATAAATCAATTTAGTCTCAATAAAAACCCAAAATCAACCCAATCATTCTAAATTCCGCATACTTCACTTAATTAAGTATTAACTCAATTGAATTCATGCATGCCACGGTTCCCTGTGGATCGAACCCAAACTTAAGATATAGTAAAGTTCTAAGAATAGGTAATTATGTTGGGACACATATAACATCAATAAACGACAAGTGAGAGAAACATGATAAAGAAAATATCTATATGTTAGATAGATAAATCATGATGGATCATGGACGAGGGATCCAAAAGTAATTATAGACTCTCTTGGGAGTTTTTATAGTCTTTTTTAATTTTGGATTTTCCATGTTAATACAGGAATAATATTTGGCATAAAATATCTAATAATTAGTTTTGGATATTGTATTTTTAATTTTTGGTCATCATGTGATGTGAGTCTTGTTTTGTTATTAGTTATATCAATTTGTTAGTGTTTATTTATTTCGTTGTTGTTATACTTTGATAAATACGGTGTAGTTTCCCCATGATTGATATTTCACTGTCACAATAGGTCTACAAACTCTAGAATATAGCGTGGAATTCCTAAGTCAATGTAACTAACATGCTTGTTGAAAAAGTGTGTGGAACAAGGATTGGGATATTACATATAGAAATCAGTGGTTTTTTATTTTATTTTGACATGATATATGGTAAACCCAAACATGAAAATTGGATGATTTATGACATGGATAGGAGCTCATTCTTGGGAGTAGTTAACCCATATAGGATGTTAAAATCTATGTGAACATGGTGGTATTGTAGTTATAGAAATGTATTGTTACATTTGGATGATATTTCAACTCGATTGATGTATTTTTTTTTGATGTGGAAATTTTTTATGATTTTTTGAGATTTGACTTTTGGACCGGTATAGAAGAAGAGTTATGTAGGAATGCCTCATTATAGGCACTCATGATTATTCATGACATTCATCATATTAGTGATGTATCAGAAAACAAGTGTGTGAGTAAGTTGTAAAATGGACAATTCTATTCCTAGAAGGTGTTACATAAATTAAAAGGTTTTTAATGTGAACATGGAAATAGTAAAATGTTGAAAATAGTGGGAAATAGGGGTCTAATGAGACATGAATAAAAATAACATGTTTACTCTTTGATAACCATGACCTAGCTGTTAGAAGATTAATGTCGGTGACAGTGCCTCATTTTTACCATGTGGTAGGGTTTGCAGAAATGATGAATTATGAATTATGAGAAATCCTCTTGTAAAATGATATAATGGTGATTTATGTGTCTAGAGACATGTGTTTGTATCTATAGATATATACCTCCATGGTGATGATCATTAATTTTTTTAGGATGAAATGAATGAATATGATGCTATAAAAGTGAAACATGAGGCAACTATAGTACTGGGTGAAGAATCAAGATGGAAGTTTCATGAATACATTTCATGATTTATGCAGTTTATTGAGAGAGACCTACAATGGGTTCTGATCAATATGTCTTACCTGAAAAAAGAGTTTCAGTTAGAAAACCCTCTAACATTCACTCAGGAGTGTTTAATTGATGTATTTGAGCATTGGAATGAGTCCATATAGACCATACATGTATATTTGGAGACTCCTAGTGTGAAGAGGGTCATGATATCTACATACATATTTCATGGATTAGTAAATAAGTTGTGGGATGTTCAGGCTTATATAGTGATGGATGACTCGATTACAAGGAAGTTCTTTTTGGAGATGTTCCATGATAAATTTTATCTATATACGCTGATGCAGGATGGAGTAGCCGATTTCCTGAGTTTAGCTCACGGGAGTATGTATGTGATGGACTATTATGTTCTACATATAGAATTATTATTCTTTTCTCTAGAATTATCAGGATATTAGATAGCTACATCACGTTTTTTCCAAATAAACTTTAATGTGACATTATTTTTTAAGTTAACTTAAATTTATTAAAGATATTTTTTGATGTAGTGGATCTGGAAGTCATTCCTAGGGGGAACATGATGGAATCTTTTTGTGGAGGAATTGTGGTTACTAGTGTATGATTAGGATGTACATTTCCCGATGGTAGAAAGCATCGCTATGATAATGGTAACTAGAGAAGTGTAAGGAAGAGCGAAAAGGGGGGATGATAAGTAGAATATGATATTTCACGAGTGATTTCCCACAAGTGGGGTAGAATGAGCAATTATTATAGAAATTTTCCCATAACAACATTATACTGGTGATCATATGGAATGATGGTAAATCTATATAGGTTCAAAAATATCTTTCCCTATATGTGTAGGGATGGGGAATCTAGGTAGAACTACAATGTAAGAAGGGGATCATACATGTTATATCAGTTTTTCATCGACCTTTTTACTATCTATTGTGGTCGAGGATGTAGATGTGGTTATTCTAGGAAATTGACCCTAGGTTAGCAGAGTGGTGTAGCTCAGGGGAGTTAGATTCCATAATAGGGAAGTGGAGGAGGATAGTTTCAGGTAGTTTATCCTACACTTGTGGATAGTGAGGCTGAACCATCAGCAGTTAGAGATACTAATAATATACCATATATAGATACTAGTGGATTATTTGATACATGGGCTTATTATTCCATTATTTATTCACAACATGTTAATGGCTTAAGTTTGATATTGGATTTTGTGAATATAGTGATGACGATAGATACACAATATGGAGAATGGTCCAGAGACATTTGTTAATGTAATGGATGTTCACTTGAGGTATGAGAGTGTCATTTCAGTTGGAATATTTTCATTTTTGAAGTTTTAGTCTTTGACATAATTTCAAGTATGTATTATTTAGTAATATACTGATCTCATATCCATTGATACTGCATGAGAGTAACTATTCCATCTGCTAAAGGGTAACAATTATATTTACCATGGAAAATTTGATTTCCATGTAGTTCATGTAGGTGCGGTCCATTATAAACTAGGGGATATCACTACCTTTGATTCTAGTGTCTTTCTGCCTTATGGTACTGATACACATAATCTATTTATCCATGTAGTGGATATGTTTTATGATGTTTCATCTAAATATTTCTCAAGGATTCCACTTGAAAGAGATATATAATTTATAATTGAAGTCATAATTGGGGATGAGTCATTTTATATTACACCATACAAATTGGAACCAAAATAACTTCTAGAATTAATGAATCGAATAGATGATTTGATGGATTATGGGTTTACCCATCTGAGTATGTCTCTTTTGTGTTCAAATATTTTTTTTGAAAAAAATGAGGATGGGATTTTTCTTGTTGTGATTTCATTATCATAATTTGAACCAGATGACAGCGAAGAACCGATATCCTATTCCATGAAATAGATTTTTTTTACAATTTGACTGGAGATTTTACATTATCCACAATTTAATTGAGATAAGTGTGTCATCAATTGGGAGTATGATATTTTGAAATATTGAGGACTACTTTTTCTAAGAAGTTATGTACATTTTGAGTTTACCATGATGTTGTTAGAGTTGGGAAACAGACTTGTAATCATTATGGTCTTGATAAAAATAATCTTCCACCCAAGCATGCATCAATTTTTGGTAGTGTTTGTGGATGAAATATTAATGAACTCTCTGACTCATGATGATAATGCATAACTTCTTGAAATATTCTATGGTACACATAGAGTGAATCTGTTATGCACTAAGATATCTATGTGACATTTTTTTATTGATCATGTCAACTTGTTGGGTTACAACATCTCAGAGGGTGGTGTGTCAGTACACCCAAAGAAAGTGTAGGTAGTGGTATCTTAGAAATATCTGTGGTATGTTTTTTATATTTGGATCTATCCAGGGTTGGTAGGATTCAATAATGGATTCATCGAAAAAAATTCATATTTGGAAGGACTTATTACTATATTCACCAAAAAGACATAAATTTTAAATTGTGTAGAGCATGTGAAAATAAATTCCATGAGTATATAATGTGCATGACAATGCATCCAATATTGAAACTACATGAGAGAGTTGAAGATTATATGGTGGATTGTGATTATTCTGGCATTTGTCTTGGAGTATTATTAATTAAATGAGATTGACTAGTGTCATATGGGTTATAGAAGTTCATTCCATATTAATTAAATGACCCTAATGATGACATTCAATTTGGAGTACCCATTTTTTTCTTTGACTTATTGATTGGTATTCACATATAATGATTTACATTTTGAATAACAGGGGAAAATTTGATGGAATTGTATATAAAATCATTCAATATGTCCAATATTGTCACATATTGATCAATTTTTGAGATAGGTATTAATATGTTGATTATGGGTATCATTAACATTCATTGGATGACCATAACTCATAAAATATTTTATGCGACCTTCTTTATTTCCATGGCTATGAGAGAGTATAACTTTTTAGCATAAATATGTGTTACTATGTTATTAAGACACATATATGTATGCTTTATAATTATATGATGAGTGGGACTATAATTATAAATAATTTTATTGTATATATTTATTTTATAAATATCATATTATAACATTTATGGGGTGGTTATTAAAACTTTAAATATATTTGGATTTCATTTTTTCCAATTTCTCTATTATATATCCCCATTCTAGAACATAATTATCATATGATTTTATATCATTATGAAATTGTTTAAATTATGGTTTCACAATCATCCAAATATAGATTATAAAATATGACTGACGGTTATGTTAGCATTCATCATGATCAGATGTCATTATTACATGATCTAATTCTTTTAGTCATGTTATTTCATCCATGTTGATGTTTCTCGCTTGTTTATAATCTATGAATAATTTTTTTATATCTTTTCGATTTTTTACACCATTTATTAAGTGTTTAATATTACATCTTCATTGTGATTCTACATATCCTCAAGAACATAGATGTGTCAATATAACTAGAAATTATTCGTTTGTGGATAATTTTTTAGTAGATGTTGATGTGTTAATGCATCCTTATATAACAATGCATCCAATCCCTAAATAAAATAATCAAATAGTTTCAAGGTGATGGATTTATAGTTATATATAATGAATAATGAAGAGTAATCATGTAAAATTATGTATGTTATTATTTTCGTTCAGTTTAGTAGGTAGCATAATATGTGTGTAATGATTATATTTTCGTACACAGATCCATGTGTGTGGTAATGGGGTTCTTCAGTTGTGTTCAGAGTTGGGTGTAGTTATTTTTGGGAATTACTTTTGGGAGAATAATATTATAAAATCAAAATCAATTTTATTTATCCACATGTGTAATAAATTGAATGTTAACTTTTATAGGTTGAACTGAAAGTGTAATAGTTGAACTGAATGTTCAGATATGGAAATAAAATTTTCATTTGATAACATGTGTTAGGATAAATTTTTAATTTTCATATCCTTGATTACATGAATATAATTATATATTACTCACATTAACTATTTTAATTTTATTATGTGGAAAAATCATAGCAACCAAGTGAATAATTAATTTAATGGAAAATGTAATAATTATAACAATGATCAGCCAACTGTGGATTGTTCTAGTGTTGAAAAATTTAAATTTTTACCCATCGATATTGGGTTATGATAAATAAAATGAACCATATTAAACTCATTATTTATAATATGGGGTTGAATGTTATTTTTTAATTTTGAAAGAAAATAACTCTTTATAACTATGTAGGTGGAGGCCCATTACATAGACCATAGGTCGAAGGACATCTGACCAATTATTATTCCCAAAATCTGAATAAAACATCATGTCTGCATCAACAAGCCTCTATCACTAGGAATGCATCATGCTTGGGTGACCACATGCCTACATCATGTTTGCATCACCTCATAACCACATCATGTATGCATCACTGGATGCGACATAAATATCCCAAGGTTATTTCAAGGATTTGAACCCTGTTCATTTAGGTACCGGGTTCTGGGGTCTACCAATCAAGTCCCACCCAATCTGTATAACCATTTCAAACTTTAAAATCATTCAATATAGATAAAAATAATAATTTAAGGGGGTTTTATTGTATAACATTATAGGTAAATGAATTCCAAATTGATTATATGTAAAAAATGTGAAAAAAATCACTATGGGAAATGTCTCAAGAGGACTACAACATAATTGATGGAACCAAAAAACAAAAATCTGAAAATAAATAAAGAGGCTAGCTTACCTGAAAGAGGAAAATAAATTTCTTCTAATTTCTAAACTAAGAGATTAATGTTTTATATGTTTGTAATTTACTATCAATAAAAACAATATCAACAAGAAAAGAGTTAATGAGTAATTACAATATTATGCTCTTTCAAACCCTATGAGTAAAGGGGAGAATAGGTAGTCCCTACCATTGATGTCCACGATAAAAATAGTAGTGAAATATAAACATTATATCAATTCATAAACTGTACATTTCTTATATTATTCTATTTCTAATCAATTATATATATACATATATTAAATTTGTGATGATAATAAAAATTTACCATATAAAATATTAGATATCGAGTAATTGGTGAATACATTTTATGGTGTTATGATTATAGTATATACCAATTCTATAATTTATTTATTTGGGAAGATAATTCCTATAAATTAAATTATTCATAATTCATAATAATTATATGTAATATTTCGTAATCATTAAATCTATGTATAGAAAGATAACATCAATTAAAAAGATAATGAAATATCATTCTATATCTGAAATTATCAGAGGATTTTATTGGATTAGAAATTTCTTCATAAAAATAATTCTTTTATATGGGACATTATAGACTACAATAAAGTACATATAACATAAATAAATGAGGTTAGTGTTTGTATATACATATTCTTATTTTCAGGTGGATAATGAGTATTTTATTAAATAACATTAAAGTAAGTTATGGTTTCTTATATTACAGGTATATAAATTCATTCATATTTCATGGATATCCCCCCATATTGTTCAACACTAAGTAAAATTTAAATTTCAAGGATAAATTATTAAGTATTCAAGTATAGGGACCCATACTTAAAAATTAAATAATCTAGTAAATTATTTTTTAATTAATATTATTACATACCAAATGATCTTATTATTAATAGTTTTAGTGAATTATGACATAAATCATATATATCAATCCATATCCTTATGAAGTGGTTACTTATAATATAATATCAATTTCTTTATCAATAAAAATAATTTGTATGAATTAAAATCTCTCAAAGTAAAATCATAAAAAAAATCATCTTGGGATATCCTTTTCTCTTACACATAATTAAATCCTATGAAAAACTTTCTAAGAATTTGGATGATAAAAAAAGGTCTCTAGGGGACATAAAATAAAGGAAGGAATTATTTCATGAATACTTATAAACATATGAAATCATTCTCAAATACAGATACTTTTCACCCATAATGTATCATATTCATATATTGATAAAAAAGTATATTTAAATATAAAATATAAAATATAAATAAAATATTTCGGCAACATGGGACATTAATTATATAATATTGTTACCCCACAGCTACCAAATAATTTTGTCATAGCTACCTTATAATTTAACAGACATGGATACATTATAGTGTAACCATTGTAGTTTCATTTGGAATATCCATTAAGATAAATGTTCCACATAAACATTCCAAATTAATTTTAGAGAGATGCAGGTCCCACCATTAATAATAATATATCCACAAGAACAAGTACTCAATCATAAATAATGAACACTTGCATCATATAATTTTTTTAAGGAAAATAACTTATTTGAGAAAATTATTTCCAAAATAAAAAATTAATAATTTACTATGTAAATAATCATATAATCTTGTAAATAAAACAATAAAACATTAAGGAGTCATGAAAATTGTATAAGATGATAATTTAATTTGAGTTAAGAAGAATCATTCTTTTTTGTATTTATTTCATAGGGTCTATAATAAGATTTTCAAAACGAATGTCTCTTACCTCTGGTTTGTCTTATATCAATCATGTTAAAAAAAATGTATAATGATTTGAAGAGTATTTTTAATATATTATATAAATATATTCATATTTATAATACCTTATATGATTCCATTATAACATATTTCCAGCAATTTATTAATGATAGCTAGTTATTTCCATTTTTTATGTGTATTTATTTCATTATTTCCATGGTTAGTTTGTAATTCATTTTCATTTAGAATAGAAGAAAACTATATAAGTGGAATAAAATTGGGATAATATGTATCCTTAATTTTAAATGATACAATATATCATTTTTTTCTTGTGTGAGGATGATTCGCTAGGTAAATGGTTAATGAAAACTATTTAATTTATTTCGGAGGGTTTTTATGTCCATTAAGAACATATATCATTTTATTAAATATCATGATTATATATTGGTTCCAACACATTATATAAATTATAATATATATAGTAAAATTTTATTTCTTCATAATAATGGTTTTATTACTAGCCTTTATGATGGTTATGGAACATAAAATTGTATATTCCAAGATGGAGGTAAATAGACACATCATGGGTGATGTCATCATTTTTATAATAAAACGGATATGAGAAGGATTTTGATGATGAAATTATCCATTAACATTATAAAATTATAGAATTTATATAATATAACTGATTATTCATGCCATGTGGATATGGTGATGTTATGAGAGAAAAATAAAATAAAATATATTAAAAAAATAATAAAATAAAATGGTAGAGTATTTTACCTATTGGGACATTTTTTGATTTTTATCATTTCATTTCTGAAAAGGCACAATCATATTCTTCTCTGTATCGTTCCACTTTTTTTGGGTGTCCCCGAAGAGACCATATATCATTAATTATCCTCATTAAAAACCACTATAAGGCTATTTTTTGGCCTTTTGGTGAGACAATATGGTATTTGACATGGGAAATATGCTTGGAAAGGGAATTGGGAAGAAATTATACAATCTATAAGGATTTAAGATGTTATAATAAGAGGTGGTTAGGGGAAGTACTTTTAATGCAAGGAAGATCGGTGTTTTTTAAATATTTCATTCATTCGTTTATTATTTTTTCACAATACTATTAATAGTGTGATCATTATAACTAAATATACTAATATAATGATGGTTAATTCTATATTATGGGATTACGTAATACATAAATCATCCAATAAAAAATAAATAGTGTACTAGTTAAATATTATAAATTACACCATTTTATTATTCACCAAAAATAAAACTAATTTAGAAAAAACCTTAAAAAAACCCCCTAAATATTTTTATACTTTTAAATTTAAAACTAAACAAAATTTTATGAAAATAATTTGTATATATGAGATTTAAAATTTTAAATTAAAATAATAAATTGATTCAAATATACATATTTTAAAATTATAACTGAAATTATGGACCTTTGAAAAATTAATTAATTTCTCATGAAATTATTTTATAATCATAAGACTTAATATTTTAATATTTTAATATATTTTATAGAGATATTTTTTTAAATCGTTAAAATATTTATTAATTTGTAAATAAACATTTATGTTTTAAAAATATATCATTACATAATTTATCACTTTCAAACCATATATTTTCATATTCTATCATATAAATACATGATATTTTCACTATTAAAATAATTCAATTGTATTTATACTTTCATAGGTTTAGTTACTATTCTATTACATTGGATTCTTTAATTATTATTCATACAACTTATCTTATAATAAATTTATAGTGAATATATTAGTTGATTTTATAATGAAAAAATATTATTTTATTTATACCAAGGATGTTATATTGTCCCCACCTTGGGAAAGAATGTCTATAAAAATTTTATTCACTTGTTTAACAAATTAGGATTCCTTTCCTTCATATAATATTAATATTCCCATCTTTCTTCCTCAACCATGTGGTTTCTACACAAATCCTCATCCTTGTGAATTGCCTTATTCTACAACATATGATCTTTACAATAAATAATGTAAATAATAATTTATTCATATGAAAGGATCTCTTCTAGCTAGACTAATTTCGAGATCAGTGATAAATTTGGAAAATATTTTCATAACATAAAAACATGACAAACCTTTTGTAACTGAGATAAACATGGAGGAATGGCTACTAAGTAGGTAATTTTTCCAATATTCTCTAAAAATTACAATGGGCCAATGAACCATGGACATAACTTTCCTTTCATAACAAAACATATAACACATTTCCAAAGAGGTATTTTGAGTAAAACCTGATCACCTAATTCGAAAAAAATTATTTCCTCTCGTTATCTGCATAACTTTTATCCCTTCTCTGACCTTCCATATTTTTTTTCTGGAACACACATAATCTATCAGCATCTTCCTCCACTAATTTTCCTCCCATTAAATTCATTTCCTATAATTTATCCAATATTAATGGAGTTTGAAAATTTCTTCCATGTAATTCCTCAAAAGGATCTATCTATATACATGAATGAAAATTGTAATTATAAGATAAATTAACTAAATAAATATTATGATCCCAACATCCTTGATAATCTATTGATCAGGCATGTCAAATTACATTCAATAATTTAATTTTTCTCTTGTTTTGTCAATTATATTGAGGTTGAAAGGTTGTGTGGATATTTATTTCAGTTTCCAATGAATTCTAGAGTACATTAATAATGTTAGAAGTTATACAAGTATCATTCAAATATAAAATAATGAGATATATTACATGTTAGCTGAATATCTATTTGAGGTACAGTCGAACAAGATGGTCTATTGAAAGATTATCTTGAAAAGGGAGAAAATATGATTATTTGTTAACCAGATCAACAATAACCCAAAATAACATTGTAACATCAGGAGGTATATAATATTCCCATCATAAAGACTTTGGATCTATTTTCCCATTTCCACTTTGGCACTGTAAATTTCTAATGTTTCGAATTAGGTTGTTTATACTCTAAAGTAACCTATATACAAGTCAAACATTTCATTTTAAAATCAGAAATATCTATTTTTATTTTATCCCAAACGTAATTATCATGGAGGTATATATACATTCTAGTTCATAATGGATAAATTGAAAACATAATATTATGAGTTTCACTTAATAATTCATTCTTTTTCTATGAAGGAGATGGAAGAAACAATATTTTCCTATACCTAAAAACAAAATCTTTATCAATGTAAAATTCAAGAAAAAAATTATTTATATCCAATTATACATTTTTGTATAACTCATGTCCATACATCAATAATTAATTATCCCTGAGCGATATGACTACACTAACACATGAAATAGAATATGTTAGATTCCTACACCAACAACCCCCAAGAAAAAATTAATAAAATCATTAATCAAGTTTTCATCTTCTCAACATATCCTGGTTAATGTAGAAGGATGTTTTCCACTCAAGGAATCCATCATTTTCTTAGTTTCCTAGATGGATTTAGATGTTGAAATAATAAGACATTATCATGTCAATCCATCATATTTACCTGATGTTCAATTCCTTTAGAGTGATTATAAAATCAAACGTTTAGAGTCAATTTATATGTACATTATATATATATATGAAATCTCTATATTTTTAATGAGAAACCACATATACTAAATATCTATCATGTGTGGGATAATTTGACTCATTAGGTATCACTTTTTTTAAGCATAAGTAATTACCTGATCATTCAATATCATAACACAACTATACCCATTTTGTGAAGAATCATTTTAGATGAAAAAAGCATAATTCCTAGAAGGTATAGCTAAAACTGGAGCACTCATTAATCTTATTTTTGTATCCTAAACATAGGTATCACAATCTTCTATCCAAATAAATTTAACCCTTTGTTGGTAAATTAGATATTGGGAAAGATAACCATGAAATATTTTATAAAACCATCACTAATATCATGATAATAAAAGAAAAAAAATATCTCGGTAAAATTTATAGGTTTTGTCCATTGATTAACAACAGTTTTTGGCAGTATCAACTGTTATGAAATATTTATTTAAAACGTGGCAATGAAAATAATTATTTTGAAACCAAAAGTCACATTTCATAGTGTTTTGATTTAAATTATTTTCTTTGAGAGTTAGAGAAACAATCCTTAAATGTTTTTCCTGATCACCATAACTTTAAAAGACATAAGAATATTATCAATCAAAAAATAACTTATAGATGTATTCATGGAATATTCAATTCATAATATCTATAAATATCACGGGACTAGTTGTCAAACTAAAGGACAAAACAAAAAACTCATAATTCCCATATCTAGTACGGAATATTGTTTTTGGAATGAGATCCTCCTTCACATTCAAATGATGGTACATGGATCAAAAGTAAATATTTCAAAAATATTTATCTCTTTATAGATGACAAAACATGTCACAGATATGAGGCAATGGTTACTTATCTTAAAAAATAACGTTATTCAGTGCACTATAATCAATTCAAAGTCTTATAGAACAACAATTATTTTAAACGAACAAAATATGGCCCCCATGGTAAATTGATAAGACAACTGGATCCTTTATGAACAAACTCCTACAATTTCATTTTCAATTATACAATTTCTACATGATCAATTCGATATGGGGGTTTGAAATTGATTTCGCATAATTGACTAATTCAATAGTAAATTTAACTTCTTGATTTGGTTTAACACTGGGAAATTCATTTGGTAAAAACATCCATGTATTCCATTACCACTATCATATTATTTGACTGATCATTTCCATTATTTTCAACAATACGTTCAAGATAAAATTCATTTCCATCTATTAATAGTTTCTTATCTAACTAATACGTTTTCAATTGTATGGAATCATTCTTGCATGAAAACTAAAAATCATTATAAAAAATAACCTATTTCTTTCTAAAATTAGTCATATAATGGAAAATAGAAATCCAACCGTTTCCTGGAATATGATAAAACTATACTAAGGTAAAAAAAATATGGTTTTCCAGTAATTTATTTCCAGATACAAAAAAATTTAGATCCATATAATTCCATTTTTCCTTAAAATTTCCCAATTTTATTTTTAACATAAGTTATAAATTCTTTTCATAATGTGAAATTTCCAATTTACTGAAAAATTCTTCAGAAATAATGGAATGTGTAGACCCCATATAAAAAAAGATTTTAGAAAAAATAGATTAGAAAAAGAACTAATTCTAACTAATTGGATTGAACAAATTATGTTTATATATTTATAAATAATTTGACCACACCTTTATTTTTATAATCATTATGGCTTCCATCATTTATATCTTTCTTTGGGCAGGTATTTTAAAAATTCACTATCACACTGTTAGTAAAACATTTTATATTATGCTTATAGAAATTAAACAAAATATCATTTTTATTGAAATATTATGAAATATTCTCAATATTAACACATTTGAAACACTTCTCTAATTTGAAACAGAATTCTTTAGGGTTATTTTTACCACACATTCCAAAAACTAGAAACTAGAACTTCATTCCTGCAGATTTGTTTAATTTCTTCTGACACATTGATAGATATCTGGAAATTTTTCTTCTTCATTTTCAATGTATATTTGACCATTTATGACATATATTTCTACCCTCTCATCACATCAGACATGTTTCTTAAAAAATATTAATTCATTGGAGGACAATATCCATAAATATATTGGCATCAACCCAAACTAAAAAATATTTGTTTCTCTATCATTATCCTGAATAAGATTTAGATCTCACCTATCTAAAAAGTGAAGTTTTATTCATTCATGGATATTTACTCATCCTTATATTGTTTCAATTAAATCAATTTCTTTTACTTACTATTTCTAACCACTGTAGGAAATAAATTCTAGAAAACGATTTGTATATTAATCTCATTACAAGATAGGAATTTCTTACCAATCTCTAATATTATTGAACATTGATCACCACTGGTTGGATTCACCTTAAAAATCATAAATATAAATACTAAAATCCTGATTATATGAAAATATCATGACATAGAATATATTTTCAGGGTCCTTAATCCATCCTTCAGGTGCCACCCGATCAAAAGATCCACCAAATATTGGTGAGACTTTCGACATATAATTTTACAATTTTATCATGATCAGTTGATATTGATTGTGATATTCTAATACATGTATTCCACCACCATTTATATCCTTTTAAAATAAGTCATCACTATCAAAAGATAATCTATTCCAGTTCCTGCCATTGCATGTTGTGTATTTGAATGACATAATCCTCTTGGTGCCTTCCAAATTCAACTTCAAGGTTTCTTCTAAATAAATACATTCTAATCATAGATATTGTAGATGATGATTCGTGGTAATAATTAAATTCTATATCATTTATAAATTACT
Organism: Viscum album; assembly: GCA_963277665.1. Lineage (NCBI taxonomy): Eukaryota > Viridiplantae > Streptophyta > Magnoliopsida > Santalales > Viscaceae > Viscum > Viscum album. Next base: position 10,746 of record CAUJRU010002403.1, on the reverse strand, counting down.
ATAAGGTAAAAATTATTTATGTTATTCAATTAACATCATCATAACCCATAATTATACCTTAACTATGCTCTGATACCAACTATAAGGACTCATCCTTAAAAATGACATAATCTATTAAATTTTATTATAATTATCATTCCTACATTCCCAATGATATTGTCCATTTATACTTTTAGTAAATTAAGAAAAAATCCAATATAGAAATTCAAAGTCATAAAAAGTGTGCTCTACTGAAATAATATCCATTTCATTCATAATACAGAAGTTTGTTTTTAAAAAGTATGTTATCATTCAATGAAAAAACATCAACACATTCATCTTGGATTCTTATTTTTTCATAACTATCCTTAAACCCTACAAAAAATAGTATAAAATATGGGATGAAAACAAAAATATCATTAAGGGATATAAATTAATGTAAGTTGTTTGTCAATTAATAATTATACACATATGAAATAATTTCCACTCAAGAATATTTCTCTCCCATAAAGTATCATATAATTTATTTTAGAAAACAATATATTTAGATAAAACATTGAAAAATTATGTAGAACATTTAGGTAACATATGGAATTACATATATAATATTGTAACCCTCATGGTTATCATATAATTTGTAACCCTCAAGACTACCTTACAATGTGATTCTCATGGAAACCTTATAGTGTAACCATTAGAGTTACACATCAAATAACCATAACAGTGAACATAAAAAATAAACATAACCAATTAATTATTGTAATATATATGTCACTTCCTTCAACCGAAACTATTACCATATGAAAGAACATATTCATAAAAATTAAACACTTGCATTAGAAAAATAGTTTATTAGGAAAATAACTTATCATAAATAATACTTCTCAATTTAAAAAGAATTGATTTTCTCTATAAATAAAGTTGTAATCTTGTAATGATATAATCAGAACATTAATAAATCATGATAATGTGATAAGCCTCTTTTTACATATATGATAATAAGATGACTTATTTTTTGAATTTTTTAAAAAGACACATTAAACTGGATTTTTAACAGGACAGTCCTTTACCTCATGTTCTTCTTACATAAAATGTGAAATACCCTCTTATATAATAGTTTAATGAGTATTATTAATATATTAAAGGACTATATTTATATTTATAATACCTTATATGATATTTTTGTAACATATTCCAACCATTTATTAAAAATATTTGTTTATTCCAATAGTTTTGGGTGCATTTATTACATGGTTCCCATGGTCTATTCAAAATGGATTTTCCTGTAAAATGGAATTATAAATCCATAATTGGAATGAAATTGTTTTAATATGTTTTCATATTTTTATGTGACACAATATATCATTTTTTTATATTAGGATGATCCATTAGTGAAAATGTAATTGAAAATTATTTAATTTATTTAGGTAGTTTACATACGACCATTTAGAAAGCATATCATTTTATATAATATTGTGTTCATATATTGTATATATCATATAATACAACATAAAATTTTTATAATAAATTCATATTTAACCGTAAAATCATGGAGGTGGTATTGGAAAATTAATGTGTATCATCCATTATGGTGGTAAATCGGCACATCACATATGATGTTCTTATTTTTCAGAATAAAAGGTAGACTATAAGGATTCCGATGATGAAATTTTCCATTAACATTATAAAATTAAATTATATATTAAATTATGGTGTCTACATGACACATGGATAAGGGGTGGGGAATGGATAATATGAATATAAATAAGTTAAATTGAAAATAAATAGAAATGAAAGAGCCTTTTACCATTGGAATTCTTCTCCTTGAGAACCTCTATAAGGAACACGTTTTTTACCTTTTGGTGAGACTAGTAAGACATGGACATGGTTAAAAGGCATGAGAAGGGAATTGGGTAGAAATGAAACAAAATTTTATAGGTGTTATGAGAAGAGGTGGTGATGGTTGGTATTTATTTTGGTGGTGTAATTCCTTGACCCTAGTTACCCAGAGTCGGTGCATTATTTTAATACATTGGCATGATTACAAGGAATCAAGTCCTGAAGGACTGAACATTTTAGCAGTCTTTGAAAATAGATTATAAACATGAATTTTACATTACACTTATTAACAAACAAATAAACATAAATATATCTTCACGAATGCTGTTATCCCTTGGCTTAACCCTGTATATCAATCACAATAAACTTCTTGGAATCTAATGAAAAATAAAACATAGAAGGGGTGAGAGAAGATGCTTAGTAAGGATATAAATACTACGGAAACTTTCATAAAGAAGCATAAACATTTAAGGCTATATATAGTTAAAACAAAAGCCTTTTAAACATGACCTCAAGCATAATATGGCAATAATAGAATGAACTAATGCCATTTAAGTTATTCAAATGGATATTCTACAAGTTGAATAATCACATGCCATACCACCAACCACTTTCATAATGGTGGAATGCATAATTCCAGACTATCATAACCACATATTCAAAGCCTTGTGCCAAGACTACAAATAGGATTTTTTTCAAGGCCTTGTGCCAAGACACTAGTAAGTCTCATTAGACCTACCTATGCATCAAGGAGCTATAGAGGTCTCCACCCGTCACTTACTAAGTCCAATGCATTTCTCACATATAAATGTTTAAACAAAACATAAACATTAGTATTAAAACTAGAATACGAAATGCCAATACTTTATTCATAAACCATGAATGGTATAAAAATAACACATCCATAGTAAAACATATAAAAAACCTTCAATATTATATGGATGTGTTTTATCATCATAAATCAACTTCAATCAAAAATAATATTCAAATAAAGGATTATGACATAGTTGAAAATGATAAGTAAAACATTTTGAGAGAAAATACATTTTTATAAAATTATTTAAAAGTCACACATTTATAAAGGAATTAATTTAATAGATATTTTTTAATCAAAGTGTCCAATACCACTTTTAAACTTTTGAAAATAATTATCATTTCAAAACATTCATGTCCATATAAATAAATCCTTAAAATCATTTTAAAAACAGGGACATTAATTAAAAATAATTAGAATGATAAATCTTTAAAACAAATAAAATTATGATCCTGATAAAGAGTTCCTTTCACAAATCCTTAAAATATTAATTTTGAAATAATTTTAATGAAAAATGGACATGGATAATTAATATGCCCCACTAAATACTTACACATAAACAATCTCAGATAATAATGAGATTGGGGAATTAACACTTACCAATTTGGTAACTCACGAAACATACACCCCATGAAAGAGTTATCACACAATGAATATGTAAATACACATCAATTAAAGAGTATTATACAAATAATACAATTATGGAAGGTACATACACCACACAAAAGTTAATAGTGGAAATATGGCATGAATCTCATGGGAATAAGGAGTAAGATGAAATCCCCTTACCTTGTACTTTCCCTTTATTGAGGGTAGGTTAACTTCCTGTATAGTGGTGTAATTATTGTTATTAAATTATAAAAGAATTATATACATTAACATGATATCATATATGATATTTTAACATTTATTTGTTAATAATATCTTAGTATTATTGTCGTTTTGGGTGTTAACAGATTCGTTTTTCTTTGTATTATTTGTTATGGGAGTCATAATAATTATGGATGGGATGTATCGTATTCATATCTGGAATGATATCATGTCATTAAACATTATTTTTAATCATCAAATGAAAATTAGTTTTGAATGGATGCGATGGGGAATTATTCTCATCGAGTTCATGGAGACCGTAGTCCGTACGTATGCACGAGCGACAATATCATTATTTTGATATTAAAATAATATATAATTTAATGGTATATCATATTTACAGAATAACTATCATGTTATACTTAATATTTACATCAATTACACGTCATTATCATACATATCCAAATAATAATGTATTGAATAATAATTACACCAAGACGTGGAGATGGTATGTCGTACATACGCACGTATAGTGACATGTCATTCAAAGGATGGATAGAATACTGAATATAATTGTAAAATATTTTTAATAACATCATAGTATATAGAAGATACTATATTTATCATTTTATAATGGAAAGAATAAAGAAAGAAAAAGTGGAAGAAGAAAGGAACATGAAAGAAGGTGGTGAAATCATTACCTCTTCTTCGAGTTCTTCTATTTGATTTGATCAAAAGGGCTCCATAAGTTGGATTTCATAACATAGGAAGGACTCTTGGATGAATTGAGGGAAGTTGAAAGAATATTTGGGCAGGTTTTGGCAGAGCCAAAAGCCTTTGAGGGAATGAATTTGAGAGAAGGGGGAGTTCCCTTTTATAAAAGGGGTTAGGGGCACATTTTGGAAAATCTAGAAATATTATTTTATAAAAAATTCATATTCATATTCTAATGCCTCCAAAGTGGATTACCCAAAGTATACGGTGGGGATAGGTCGCAAAAAAACTCAACCAATAGGTATTAGATAGGCTTGGGTAACTTTATTAACTTATATTTTTTATTTAACTCTTAGTTAATTAGTTTGGCATTTACCATGTCACTTTGTATTTTTATATTATATGGTTAATAAACATACTATATAAATACAAGTGACCCCCAAGTGGTCCATTAATGATAAACCTATAATTATATATGTATTTTTTCCGAAAGTTATATTTTTAGAAATAGAATATCAATTAATAATATAATATTTCTTTTAAAATCTTATTTATGTCAATTTTGACACTATTCAATAATTGATTATTTAAGTCTTAAAAACATTATTAATTCGAAAAAAAATTATTTTATGAAATCCTAACATGTCCTATTAACCAATAAAATTCTTTTATAGCATCAAAAATTTCAAATTATATTTATTTTTACATTTACAATGCCAATTATTTGTTTCATTCATTAATAAAGAAAATACTACATCATTATTGTGTCATAAATAAATTTAATTATTCAATGTATAAAAATTAGAAATAAAATAACATTATATAGGAAATAATTTTATCTTTATAATGACTATTTATAGTCGAAAATTTAACATATATACCTCTATGTAAAAATGGTTTGTCTAAATGATATATGGTTATGTAATTTTTAAATCTACTTTAACCTAATTAATATAAAGTGTCATTATCACATACAAGTGGATCCATGGGGTCCCAAAATAGACCCAATGATCCCCATGGTCTGACATGTATCATCAAATAGAATTAGGACACGTTTTTAGGTTAATTTATTATTATTATATTATTATCTTTCTAACCTTATTTACCGGATTTACCCATTAACCATGGTAAATAAAATATTTACCGAAGTAATTATTCAAAATGTCTAAAAATAAAAGTAACCTATTTAAACAATTTGGACACCCTGATTATAAATATGTAATCCATTTTTCTAAATTTAAAACACGGAAGTTGCAGAAATTGATTTAAAATTAATTCACGTTGTTAAAACAAAAAAACGTGTTTTTAAGAGATAAAAACTATCAAAAGATTGGCACTTTCTTATGTCCAATTCAAATGTGAAATTATGACCAATGTCCAAAATTGGATTAAATTGTAAAAATATAATCTAATTATACTCTTAAATCAGTCAAATTCATTATTTATCACTATTAATTATTTTGATTAAACATGTTGTTTTTATTTAAAATTTAGTAATTTTCACTATTCATCAAAATTTGAAAGTTATCCGAAAAGTACCAAAAATTCACCCTACGTTAATTTTGATAATACAAATCCAAAAATTAAGTCCATTTTGAATGATAAAAAGTATAATATTTCAAAAAGTGGCAATTACTATTCATAATGGCTAGTTTGATTGGTTGTGGTGTGTGTTAGAAATCAAAGATGCGTACAACACACACTACTGCATTATTCAAAGATAAGCATACTGTGGAAGATTGGGGTGCTACAATCTCCCCTTCTTCAAAAAATTGGTTCCTCTCAATTTGAAATTAATTTTCAAAAATAAAAGGTTGAAAATAGAAAATACCATTGGGAAAACCCATATCTGAAATTAGGTTAATAAAATTTAGTTTTAATAAGAGGAAAAGGGAAATTAAAGGGTCACCGACAAATTTTGATCTCGATTAAGAGAATATTGGTTGAAATTAGAGACATAAAATTAGAGGAAAAATGTAAATATTTATAGGTAGTGATTGATGTCATCAATCACAAACAAGTGTAAAATCAAGAGATTTAAATTCATCAATCTATGATGATTTAAAATACCATCGTTTCAACAAAAAATATGGTAATAGGATAACAAACTTTTTGTTTTAAGATCCCTTCACTAAGGTATAAGAATTAATTTCTTCATATAATAAGAGACTAAAAAAATATATACTTGACAAGTAGAGTCTCATCCTTTAACTAATTTCTACCACAAACTCATCTTTTACTCTAAAAGATAATAGAACTTAAAATAATATTCAATATATCCTATTCATAAAGGGTCCAAAAAATGAATTTATAATTCATCAACCAGAATTTTATTAAAAATACTACATTATTCAATCTAGGGCATCACATGGGCCAGTGGTAGGTTATACACCCTTGTCGCCCTTCGGTTGTGGGTTCATGTCTCGCGGTCTTGCCGGACACGAAGGTTTTCCACCCGACCTCCGGGTTGTCCTTTTATGGAAATCCAAAAATAATCTTAAACTAGAATTATCCAAAATAATTCTTTCCAAACTCACAGTCCAATCTTTATAAAGAAGGTAAACACAATGAAGAACCTTTTTTCCGCTTAATAACATGTGAACACCTTCATCATGTATTCTTTTAAAACACTACAACATCCTGAATTACCTTAAAGCCTTATTGATTACATTCATGATCCCTTATTCATTATAGAATACGAGATATACTCCTTCTATCAAAAATTGTTTTTAAATCCAATAAGTATTGAATATAAAAATCATTAATAAGTTTCAAGGTAGTCAATAATAACCAATATAATTTACCCAAATCAATCATGTATTATTCCAAAATATAAACCTCGGTATCAAAACCATATTATGGTTTATCATTCTCTCAGCCATATATTTTCCAAATATTTAACCTGATATTGAGTCATTTTTCTTGGATCCACACAATCTCAAGTCCTCAATGAAATAGTACTACAGTAGAATTCTTATATACTCCATAATTATTATAACCAGTAAATTGTTGATACAACACTTCAATGACATAATTCTCTAATAACAACATAAGAATTCTAATCCTTCCTCCTCATCTGTGGCATTATCATAACTTGACTATTATCCAATAGAATAATTTGGGGCATACTCGGATGATTTGGACATTGGTTCGCGTAGTGTCCCAACTCTTTACAGACGAACCATTTTACATTTGAAACGTTTTTCTGACCCTTGCAATCACATACATGGTGTCCTTTTCTACAAACTTATAACAAATTCTCATTCCCTTCAGGAATGTTAGAAGGAGTTTCGTCCCACAATTATCACATATGGGAAAATTCTTATATTCCCTCTTCCCTTTATCCATCTTTCTCTCATACATCCTTTTCATCTTTTGCTTCCCTTCAAAGCCACATGAATCAGATAATTATTTAATTATCTTATTAACACATGATTCTATTTCTTCATATGTTGAGAAATCATGAGATACAATTTCCCTTCTAAATGTTGGATTAATATCAGGGATGATATGATCCTTCTTACTCTTTGGATCATATGTATTGATGGAGTTCACATTTCTTCTACTGGGTGCCATTTATATACAATGGCATACACTGGGTCAGTTTATGAATTGAAATGAATAATTCCATACTTGTAAAATACCTAACATAAATTGAACAGTTTTTGGATATAATCCTTAATCATAAAAATGTTATCTTTGAGTAAGTATATACTCATAAGCATTTCATAATGGTTTGTAATGAAAATGAGAATTATTCTAAGCATATCCCCTAGGAGTGTCGTAACCAAGAGTGCATCAAGGCCTGTTGTTGTGCACTAGTTCCTGTTGGAGTTTATCTCAAAGCGGTGTTTTCAGGTTTTACCCCAAGGTGCATCTGTGCCAGAGCAGCCTCTACGTGATCGTGTCCAAATAAGGATATATTTGTTAGAAAACTCCAAAAATATCTACAATACAAAAATTATAGAAAGTTCTTCTATAAGAATCCTCAATGTATATCTTAGGGCTCTGTGATATAAACAGAGTTTATCTAAATATAGTTTCCAAGGTTATTTCTAAACTTCCATTGATACAAATATTAATGCCCCGACCACAGTTAACCAGAGTCTGTGCATTATTTTAATACATTGGAATGATTACAAGGAATCAAGTCCCGAAAGACCGATCGGTTTAGCAGTTTTGGAAAATATATTACATACATGAATGTTACATTACACTTCTTAACATACAAAAACAACATAAATAATTCTTCAATAATTCCATTATCCCTTGGCTTAACCCTGCATATCAATTAAAATTCAGTAATTGGAATCCTAGGAAAAATAAAACACAGAAAGGAGTGAGCTCAAATGCTCATTAAGGATTACAATATAGCAGAAACATTAATAAATAAGCATAAACATTTAAGGCAATGTATAACTAAAACAAAATCGTTTTAAACTTGATCATCAGCATAATATGTAAAAAATAGAATGAAGTAATTCCATTTACTTATTCACATGGATATTCTACTAGTCGAATAATCACATGCAATATCACTAACCACTTTCAAAATGATAAAATACATAATGCATGACTATCATTACCACATAGTCAAGGCCTTGTGCCAAGACAACAAATATAATTTTTTCAAGGCCTTATGCCAAGACAATAGTTTGTCTCATTAGACCTATTGATGCATCGAGGAGATATAGCGGGTGCCAACCATCATATACTAATTCCAATGAATTCTTCATATGAAATTTTTTAAACATTACATAAAAATTCGTAATAAAACTAGCATAAGAAATGTCAATACTTTATCCATAAACCATGAATGGTATGAAAATAACACATCCACAGTAAAACATATCACAAAACCTTTAATATTATATGGAATTTTTGTATCATAATAAATCAACCTTAATCAAAAATAATATCCAGTAAAGTATGGTGACATAGTTGAAAATGATGAGTACAACTTTTTGAGAGAAATAACTTTTTTTGTAAAATTATTTAAAACTCACACATTTATAAAGGAAGTTATTTAAAAGAGGTTTTTGAATCAAAGTGTCACATACCACTTTGATAATATTGGAAAGAATTATCAGTTCAAAACATTCATGTTCATATAAATAAATCCTTAAAATCATTTTGAAAACATGGACATTAATTAAAAGTATTTAGAATGATAAATCACTAAAACATTTAAAATTACGATCTTGATAAAGAGTACCTTTCAAAAATACTTAAAATATTAATTTTGAAATTATTTTTATGAAAAATGGACATGGATGAAAAAATGTCCTAGTAAATACTTACACAAAAACAATATTGGATAATTATGAGATTGAATAATTTACACTTACCAATTTGATAACATACGAAACATACACTCCATCAAAGAGGTATCATACAATGAATAAGTAAATATGCACAAATTATTGTGTATTAGTCAAAGAATGAAATTATTGGTAGTACATACACCACAGAAAAGCTAATAGTGGCAATATGGGATGAATCTTACGGGAATAAGGAGAGAGATGGAAACCCCTTACCTTGTAATTTTCCTTTGTCGAGGGTAGGTTAACCTCCTTAATAATAGTGAAATGATTGTTATTAAATTATAAAAGAATCATATACATTAATATGATATCACATATGATCGTTTGACATTGGTTTGTTAATAATATCTAAGTATTATCGTCGTTTTGGGTTTTAACGGATTTGTTTTTCTTTGAATTATTTGTTATATGAGTCATAATCATTATGGAAAGGATGTATCTTATTAATTTCTAGAATGATATCAAGTATTTAAAAATTATTTTTATTCATCAAATGGAAATTAGTTTTGAATGGATATGATGGGGAATGATTCTCATTGCGTTCATGGAGACGGTAGTCCGTACGTACGCACGAGAGACAATATCATTCTTTTAAGATTAAAATAATATATAATTGGATGGTATATTATATATACAGAATCATTATCATGTTATATTTATTATTTAAATCAATTACACATAATTATCATACCCATCCAAATAATAATGTATTGAATGACAATTACACCACGACGTGGATACGGTAGGTCGTACGTATGCACGTATTGTGACATGTCATTCAAAAGATGGATAGAATACTTAATATGGTAGTACCATATTTTTAATAACATAAAAATATATAGAATATACTGGAGTTATTATTTTAGAATGGAAATAACAAAGAAAGGCGAAGTGGAAGCAAAAATGAACTTGAAAGAGGGTGGTGAAATCATTACCTCTTCTTTGGGTTCTTCATTTTGATTGGATCAAAAGCGCTAATTAAGTTGGATTTAAGACTAAAGTAATGCCATATGGATGAATTGAAGGAAGTTGATAGAAAATTTGGGAAGGGTTTGGATGAGCCAAAAGGCTTTGAGGGTATGAATTAGAGAGAAGGGGGAGTTCCCTTTTATAAGAGGGGTGAGGGGAACCATAAGAAAAGCTAGAAATATTATTTTATAATAAATTTATATTCAGTTTATAATGGCTCCAAAGTGGATTATTAAAATTATAAGGTGGGTATAAGTCATAAAAAACACATCCAATAGGTTTTAGACAGGTGTGAGT
>CAUJRU010002402.1:0-78823 GCA_963277665.1 Viscum album | reverse complement strand
TTGTCTATTTTATTTAATCATAAATAAAATAGAAGTTTTTATAATAAATAATTATGATTTTTTTTGATTTACCTACTCACGACCTCCCATCGATGCAATTGAAATACATCCATTGGTCTTATGATATAATTAGATTAATACTTTATTTAGAGAAAGGAAAGTTACATATTGCATCATTATATACGCTCCATGTTCTTATATAGTTCTTTTTATTTCCAAATATACCTCTAATAATCTTGAGGTAAGGAGTATCTATAACCAGGAATAGATTTTACTACAATCCTGGGTGGCCTTCCAAAGACCTCAGATGGTAACAGTCCCAGCCCACCTCTTTTACTCAACCGAGATGTTCCTTCCCAATGAATTAAACTACTGGAGCATCATGGAAGACTGATATGGACTACATGGTATTGGAAGCACATATGTTTTTGTTCTTACCTATATATGAAATATTAGTCATATTTTTAATTAAATAATATTAATATAGTGAAAAATGGGAATAATTTATTACATTGAAAAATAAATACATACCCCATATTCATTGGCAGGGTTATTAACACAACTCTAATCATATTTTGTATGAACACTGGAAAAATATTTTCTTCAAGTTTATTTTTTAACTAATTTTTTTAAAACATTAATCTAGGTTAAATAAAAAAATTTTTATATGAAATATATAATTTAATATTTGAAATATTTAAACTAATGAAAATATTACCATATTTTATTTCTTGGTGGAAAAACTCATTGACTTGGCATTGTAGGAAATGATTTTTTAACATAACTTGATGCATTTTTCATTGAAACATCATGAAATAAATTAAATGTAATTTGATAGTAATTTATGAAATGTCTATCTTCTTCATATGTATTTATATATGTAAAATGAGATTAATATAATAATATATATTTAAATACCATGTTCTTATAGTGATGATTACTATAAAAAAAAACCTCTTCCACTACACTCTAGTTACCCATTTAGGTATTGTACCATATTTATGTTGAGTGGTCAAAAATGTATCATGTAAATCATAGAATAATCTCTACTTAATATCATTCAGTTTCTTACCAAAATAGTTTAACATTAACTTTTGTGCGATAAGATCATCAACAATATAGTTGAATAACATCTTTACAAGGAGATTATTTTTTTTAAAATATTTAAATTTAATAACATAATAAAACTCAGTTAAATAATAATGTATTAAAATTGACTTTATCTCAAAATAAAAAAAATAATTTTTCAAGTTTTATGGTACGTGGGTCCAATTACCATTGGTAATTAGAAGAGAAACTGACTCTACCATCATCTAGCCTAGAATCTGGCCAAATAATCCTATAACATCAACTCTTGGGAACACATAAATTTCAAATAGGAAAAATATAATCAATATGTTTAGAATGTAGGAATCTGAACAATTTATATTTCTATCCATAATAACATTGTTTGAATCTTTTGTGAAAAAAATATAGTACTATAATAAAGAGAAATAAATTTATTCACATTAAAATTTGTACCGATAACTATTAACCTCCAATATCAACCTAAAGAAATAAGAATGATATTTTTTACCTCACTATTATGCCAAATAAATGGGTATTCACTATCTTAGATTATAAAAGGACATAGAAATATAGTCTATCGGATGCTTGCCGAATAGAGGGTGTGAGAGTTACTAAAGGGGGAGATGAATAGTGTCTCTGATGATGGAGAAAGGGATACCGATGGATTGTCATCTGTTAGTGTGGTTAAGGGACTATCATTTCAGAGTCTACTAGTATTGGTGAAACACTTACTCCTTGGCATTATTTTCATTTAATAAAATAAAATTAATATCAGAATCTATATTTCAAACACATCATAAAGAAATACATATATAAAATATAATATTTGAACAATGCTGACAAAAAAATGTAGCTATGATAAATAATTACTACACATATAACATAATTGGATGATTAATTAATGGATGACTAGACATATAATCATTTTTCAATCAATCATGTCATTTCCATATTATATCATTACTTCATCTACATCATCCACTATTTCAAGAATAATATTTTCAAAGTCATGATGGAAAAATAATTTTGTTTCTTTCTATTGATGGTATTCAATGTCAAATACCAAATCTTCCACTTAATCACCCATATCACACAAATATCTTAGTTTTTCATTAACTAGACTATACCCCTCATCCATGACATCTTCTACACAGTGCACCATTTTTTGTTTCGATTAGATGATATATGGATCATGTAATTCACAATGCCCACAATCCATCTTGTGAGGTAATTTCATAAAAGTAACTTGAATAGAATCTCATTTAATAGACCTTGTAAAATAAACCCAAATCAATTTGAATAAAATAACCAAAAAAATTCCAGGGGTAGTTTATTTCCATAATATCAGTCAATTTTACATAGTATCTTAATGAAAAAACTGTATATATACCACTATTATATGTTTTCAAACTCCTTTACCAATAAGATTTATGAAATTTAAAATATTTGGTATTTTAAGTAACAGATTTTATATCATGTTTAAGAAGAATATGAGCCATGATGCTCAAATCTCTTAACAACTCATCCAGAGTATCAATATTAAAAATCTACAAAAAGTAATATGAATTATTAAATTTATAAAATATGTTTTAACGTAATGTTGATTTTTAGAGAAATAATTGTGAACTTACATGACACAGAAAATATTCTACAATATCATTATTAACATATTTTCTTCCATATTTATATTTTTGAGTTCAGTTTCTCATCAGTTTGTTTATTCATATACTAAAATCATCAATAAATGGATTTTTTATTTGACTATTCAGTAACATATATCTATGTACCATTAACAATTCCAATTATTTAAGTTTAAAATTTATGATATTTCTAACTGATCAACCAATAGTAGGGAGGAGTTTTGATTTTCTATATAGTTGAGATTGAGATGACATGTCATCAAAACTCCCTACTCAATTGAATCTTCACTCAATATCATCCAAGTATCAATAACAATATGTAAGAAATATATCTGCTAAATATCTTTTATAAATATTTCCTTCATGACGAATTTTTCATGTATAATTTTAAATAACTAAGATATCTTTGAAATAAAATAAATAAAACAGAATTATGTATTTAATAAAGTGGGTGGAATTGTTTAGATAAGATGAAAAACATATAAATAATTTAACTATGAATTAGATACATCCATCGATAATGTATGGGGCCTCCAAATTTATTTTCCTCAACTAAATGAATAATTAAAAAAATTATGATTATAAAAAAATGAAGGAATGATCATCTCAATTTTATAATGTATCTTTATAAAATATGTCATAAAGGTTATAAAGGTCAACTAGTTGTAGAGTTTTTTTAACATATTTTTCTAAAGAATTTGAAAAATTAGAGAACAACTGTACTAAAACTTTCAGGTAATAATGTACATAATTCCAATGGTAGGAACTATTGTAAAATAATATGTGAAAGATGAATATACAATCCATGTAACCTATGATGCTTTAAGTCTAAAAACCTTGAGATGTTACATGGATTTATATCAGATACCTTCTCATGTTTTAAAATTAAATGGAATGTATCTTTGTCCCTAATTTTCATTGAAATAATTATTAGAGAATACATTCCATTTTCATCTGGCCAATGATAACACTTTATGTTCATTTCTTTTATGTCCTTCCAATAATTAAGACTATCCATTATTTTTTCATTCTAATTATTCAATGTGAGATAAAATTTCCTAAAAAATTCTTCTCAATATGTATAAAATCAATATTATTCTACAATAAATAATATTCTCAAAATGGATATTTAAATAATTTAATTTATTTATTCTATTATGGTATTACAATTTCACTTAATGATGGACTTAAAAATGGTTTCCCACAATAATTAAAATGACGCACCTTCAAAAATTATATTTCAACATTTCTATGTTGTTCAAGTATTTTAGAACCAGTTAACAAATTTAGAGGTGCTCTATGATCAATTGAACCATGTAATTTTGAAATTTTCAACTAAAATCTATGAGATTCATCAAAAAATAAAAGATTATATAAGAAGAAACAATTTTTATTCTAAGGTAGTTATTCAGTCTCAAAATAAAAATTATAAATTGGACAAGTCAAACCCTTGTATGTGTTCCATTTAGATAACATCCCAAGTCTAGGGGTGTCACTAATGATCCAAATTATAGAAGCATACATTTTAAATTTTTTTCTTGAAGATGAATTATATATCTCAACACAATTTCTCTATAACTCCTATAATTCATCAATTAGTGGTTGAAAGTATACATAAAAATCAGTAGCAGATTTTATTTTTGGAATAATCATTGAAATGATAAAATATATTTGTGTATAAACATCCATGTAAGTAGATTTTAAGGGATCAAAAAAACTGGAAACATTATATTAATGGTTCTGAAACTCCCTAATGTGTTGAATCCATTAACATCGAATCTCAATCGCATATTCCTATAATCAAATGAGAAATATGGATGTAATGAATAAAATGTATTCTATGATTGTGAATCTATTGTATGTCTCATTAATCCGTCTTGCTATTATATATATAATGGAACATCATTTTTTGGCGGTTTTGGATAAGATGAATTATCATTGAAATTGAGGATTTAAAGTGAATTAACAAAAAACCTTTGTTGGTGTGTTGTTTTGAACTCACATTTGCATAAATCCTCTCTTCAATAAAGCATACAATTATTGGGACAAGAAAGTATTTTTTATAATTCAAACCAAACTTGTTAACAAGTTGTTTCAAATTATAAAATTACTAAGGGATCTTAGCATCCAGAAATAAATCATTCAATAATTCTAATATATCGGCATCTTGTTATTTTTAATTACTCATAGGCATTTGATATGGTAAAAAATTTGTAGAAAATAATGTTTTGAATAATTTATACATCCACTATACAAATATTTATTTCCATCATCATCTAAATCATGAAACACATTTGTTTTATCATTGAAGTTCTCTCTTACATTAGTCTCTATACAATCAGTAGGATGATCCAATGATATCATATAATCTTTATCTTGTTGAACTAAAGTCCCAATAAAATCAGTTATTAAGTTACTATATGTAACACCCTCAATTAGATTTTGAAATATGTTTTTATGTTGATGTTTTTTTCTTGTAATTATGAAACATTCTTTTATATGGTTTTCCATTTTATATTATACTGTTGATGATGTTGGGAGTTCATTTTGTTGTTTGACATCAGTGCTCAAATTTTTTTAATGTCTGAATCTCCATGAAAAATCAAAAAAATATTGAGTAAGTAATTTATTCAATATCAAGTGTTCATAAAAATCATATATCATTAAAAATAATCTAGATTTACATTTAGGACATGAATATATTGTTGTCCTATAAATGGATCACTTGGAAATTGAAAAATACCAAAAACTCTTGCAAACCCTTTGCATACTGAGGTGTGTTCCTTGGTAATGTGATACATATTTTATCTATATCTATCATAGTGTTACTAATCATTATAAAAAAATATTAAAATGAGAAAGTATTACTAAGTAGAAAAAGAGATAAATAGAAGTGAAAAAACATAAACCAAGTAGATATATGTAGTCATATAAGAATTAAAAACATTCAAAGTAAAAAAAGGAAATCAATCATGGATAATATTTTATAAAATATAAGTAATTGAAAAATAATAAAAGCAATATTAAAAAAACAAATAATTTTTTTTGATAATAATTTATCTAACCTCACATTGAAATACAATTTACGAAATCTACCGATTTTTATAAAATTAGTTTTGAAGAAAAAAACTCTCTTGAATAGAAGTCAACTATTATCAAACACCCATTTTTCAAGACCAAACACTAACATCTTAAAAACATATCAAGAAACCATGATAATTATGGTATCAAACCCATTTTAAAAATAGTAATGTCGAACTTCCCTCAATTATTAAAACATGCCTCTAAAACAACACACAGATAATTTAATAACAAAACTAGTGTCAAACACCCCTTTACATAGTTCATTACTAATAAAAAATACACTGGGAATTTTAACAACCAATTGGCATGTGACATATTTCTATGATATGTAATCAAAAAATTTGAAACTATTTAGTGAAGAAATGTGAATTGATGCATGTTCTTGGGTTCATGCTACATAGAGGGTATAAAATAACTAAAAATAATGGAATAATATGTAAACTATAAACAATTAAAAACGAATAAAATAAATGAACATTGTGGCATATTAATTGTAATTTATGAAATTTATAAGGAATTTGACAACAAAAATCCAGAATATAAAAATAGTAATCCATTAAAAGTACAAGAGGTAACATGAATAACTGATTCACAATAATAATAAAATAATAAATGTATAATATATGGAACATGATGAAAATAATTCAAACTAGTAGTTTCAAAAAAAGGATATAAGATATGGAAAATTATATAAATGAACATACTTGTAGAAAAATAAACAAAGGTTAAGAGATCTCTTAGGGAATGTATAATTCATACTGGTATAATTCCAAATGATGCATAATATATTGATTAGTAAACAACCAATCCATACATATAGGAAAAAAAATGAGATGTGATAGAGTCCATTAAAAATATATACTAATATAATGACAACAATTGTCAACGACATGGTATCAAGACAACAAATACAAAAGGTTTTTTTTATATACAACAACATATATGTATTTAACATTCTCAAAATGGACAAAAAGTCAAATTTATTATTTTATGACAAACAGATAAATTATGGAATGGAATAAATCTAATAGATAAGTTTAGTAAATGATGAAAAATTGAAAGCTTGATGAATATCTATCATTTCATACTTCACTATGAATAAAAACGAAATACTATTGCAGAACAAGTATATTATAGATATCAATAGTTGTAATTTAATTAAAATATCCTAATAAACATGTTAAACTCATGAAACAGTCACAATAAAAATAATTTAATCATGACGGGTTTATGGAAGAAATTTACTAGTTTTGAACTCTTAGTCTTTATATGGTTCACTTCACCCTATACCATTTCCATGTTAAATATCTGTATATATAAGAGGAAGAAGGGGGACACCTACCAATTTAACGGTAGACTATATCTTTTAGTCCCCAGAAGGAAGATATATTTCAACCAAAATATAATCTCAACCACTTATTAAGGGATTTGAATTAGTTAAACAATATTGACACTTTATGAGAACAAATTGATGGAGAAATGACCAGTGCATAACATACACTCACCTATGTAAGGCCTCTATAGATGCTATCACATAAGGAATACAAGAGAAGAAAAGATTATATCCTCCACGATGACATCCTTAAGGAGATGAATCATGGGAGAAGTAGTTGTAGGTGGCGAGGGAGTGGGGGATGGCTCAAGGGTATTGGGGGAAACTGGGATGTTGGTGAAGAAAAGTGGGGATCAAGATAAACTAGAGAACCTATGAGGGAGAGGCCAGGGGTTTGAGGGACTCAGGGGAAACAAGTGACCCGATAAAGGCCTAACTTTGGGGGATTGGGGGAAACTAGAGTACTGACAAGGTCTTGGGGGGATCATAAGAATCTAGAGCACCAATGAGGGAAAAATACTATAGTTGTGAGGGATCACATTATGGAGGTTAACGGGGGAGAGGCATGTGGTGGTGCTCTATAGAGAATGGAGGTGTCATGGGGAAATGGGGGATCAGAGAGAAAAAGTACTTTTTTTGTAAATGGATAGAATTTATTGGTAGTTATTTAAAAATTTTAATAAATTATCTTAATTTTTTAGTGGTGTTTTATTAAACTAATAATAATAAACCACCACTAAACATGGAATTTGGTTTAGTGCTAGAATAAGCTTAACACATAAATTAACATTAGTGAAATATAACAATTGGGAAGCAGTTATGAGACCAATATGTATTTTTTATGTATTTCCCAACCTCAATTCATCAGGATTTGATTTAATAGATATACAATACTAACATGATACTAAATAATGCATAGAAATATATTATTGAGTTAATATGTGTTTTACATTGTACATATTAGTTTTCATCTTCTGCCACTATGGTGATGATTAAATAATATTTCCCTTTATCATTAGACTATTGTGGTTTATAATTTTTATTACCCTTAAATACCAATAGTTTAGTGAAATGGATATCATATTTCTATTTGTACATGATGTTCAAGCATTGAACCACATGTATTTTATTTGGTGTTTCCTAACTTTATTCTATCACATGGGATATCTTATTTATGTTTGTTCAACATTCATTATGTTTCTGGCATTCTCTATTATACTTGATGAATTTTGTTTTCCATTTGATGTTGTTTACATGATTATTCTACACATATAATTCTTTTGTTGTTGGTGGGAACATATTTCCTGATTTTTCATTTGATATTCCCTCATGGATATCCATTCATCTCTAATTTTATCCATATTCATGAAAATATTCTCTAAAATATATCTCCATATTATGATCACATCACACCACATATTCTTAAATCCCTATGCTATTAATAGCTATATCCTTTTGGTGGTGAGTTTATATCCCGCTAATGAATATATCTATTTTAATATCATTATTTATAACATAATATGTTGTGTATCATGAAATTAGTATGAATGATAGTTTATAAACCATGAAAAATTAACTCACCTTCAATATAATATATACTAATTCTCACTCCATCCATGTTTAATGAATTAAAGGGAATTTCTTATTAATAATTAATATATTAAGGACTTCCCACTCAATTTAATTCATTTTATATTTCATTTTTGAATTTTAATCAGTAAACATAATTGATTATCATCTCCATGTAAAAAATAAAATTCATGAGTAACATTATCTATCTCTGATTAGTAAATAATGAAAATTATTTTCCCACTGAATTCCCCCATTATTACATTAAAAGTGTATTGTAAGACGCACTAAATGTAAGAATTTTTTCAGAATAAATGAATATTGGATAGTTTATCCTTCTTAGTTTAATGGGGATGTTCCACATTTTTTAGGTTATTCTTCATATCTTAATAAATCTATATAAGAATCATCACGAGTTTTTAAATACATCTCTCATTACATTGTGAATTTAGTTTGGTAAATATTTATATTGTCCCTCACATTGGTTGTTAGTTTAGATTCTCTAGGATCACACGATTTTCCAAAATAGAAATGGTTTGAAAAAAATATGCATATTTATGATGATTAAATAATTTATTTTCAAATGAAAATTATTTTTAAAGTATGTGTTATGGGTTCGCTATGGTTATAATTTTTTCCAATCGATGAATCTTAGATAATTCAATTTAATCCTATAAAACATTAATGGAATGAATTAATTTAGCTATATATTCATTATAATGATTGGAATAGTGTTTGGGATTTAACATAGCATATCCCTTGGGTCTGTCAAACTAGGTGTGAAAAAATAATTTTTTTATACCTTTTGATGATAGAGTTAATATCCAATAATCCCTTTTGAGGGTTATTACCCCTAGGTATATATGTTTGAGAGCCATATTCACTTGAAATATCCGAACATGTATTTTATTTCATATAATACAAACTCACTTATTCTTTACAAATAATCTAATTAATTCCATTGAAATAAAAAAATTTCCATAAGATATTCAGTAACATTTTATTTTACTAATTTTTAAATTAACTAAACTATAATTTGATACCAAGTACAACAAAACAAAATTTTATCACATGAAAATACCATCATTTTTATGATAAATAAGAAAATTTTGATTCATTTCAGGATCTAGAGGCTTGGTATATTGAAAAAAATTAGACTCGTAATTTACTTATAGATAATATAACATTATAATAATTTCATTTCATTTTTATATCCAACAAGAGTATTTCATGTTAAAATTTAATACAAGTATTCACCATAGGATATAAAACAATGAATGGGGTGAGCTAAAATCCCAGTAAGGGTATGTTTTACATGGAAGGATAAAGATACATGAATTTAAATTTGAAGGGTTAAAATAATCATCACTAACAGATCCTAACCATGGGATCCTTATTTAGCACGGGGTAATAATTTAAAAAATTCATGTAATTAAGATTATTCATAATAATTAAACATCATAATGTTGTATTTATATACATCACATAGTCATAATCAATGAAATCATCATGTTCCCACATAATATATGTGCATCATTCTAAATCCCATAATACATATTAATGATAAAAATATGTTCATGAAAAATACACATAATATAATGAGGGACATAACATTAAAAAATGAATAATAGGTCAATATAATTACATTCCCACTTGAAACATCATAAAATACTAATAATAAATAATTCAACATGAAAAGGGAACAAATAACATTAATCATCATGATATAAAACCATAAAAGGAAAATTTGTTTAGTAGGGTTTCAAAACGTATTCTTTAATGAGTAAAATTTGTTGATCAGAAATGAAAAAGGGGATCAAATTTTGGAATTATTCATCATAATTAAACAATGGAGGAGAAATAACTTAAGAGGAGTAAAACATGTGTTTTCGAGATGTAAATAAATTTTCAAAATATCTTACAATTGGAATATAAATAATTTAAACTTGGTAGAAACTTTAATATCCAATGAAAGAAAAGTAAAATTATAGTGATCATATATTTAATTGTAATTAGTGTATTTTACATAGTAAAAATTATTTTATGTGACTGAACAGTTACTCAGCAATGTCTAGAGTAAGAACAACTGTAATATCTCACATAAATTTTGTTATTCATGTTCTGTCACAAAAATAA
This sequence comes from Viscum album, assembly GCA_963277665.1. NCBI lineage: Eukaryota > Viridiplantae > Streptophyta > Magnoliopsida > Santalales > Viscaceae > Viscum > Viscum album. The sequence continues at coordinate 67,993 of CAUJRU010002402.1, read as the reverse complement.
CACAAATTCATACATACACATCATCTTCAACTGAAGGGTACAAAATTACTACATTTGCTATCAACTAATTTTATCTATTTTTTGTTCCTTCTAAGAACCTATTTCACATCAACAAACCTTGTCGACATCATCTAAGGAACTTATATTTCATTCAACAACACACATGTTTAGGTTATGTATTAATTAATCTCAATTATTTGTTTCCATATTAAAATTTTGTTCATTTTATTATTACATCATCTCAAACGCACCATTAGTGAGTCAATAATTTTATTTCTTCATTTATTGGGAAATAAAAAACTCAAAAAATTTAATATATATTCTCAAAATATCTTATGTAATCTTAAATCACTCCAATTTCAGGTAGAAAACCAGTTTTTTGGTATCTTACCCTTGAATTAATTTATTGTACTATTCAACTACAAAATAATATAGGTATTTCATTTGAAAGTACCATGTCCTATGATTATATTATTTTTTTGTTATAATCATATTTATTAACACCATGTTTTTTTAATTATACTTCATGCGTGTTGATGGTGTGATTAATCAATTAAACTATATGTATAATTTTATTCATGAATCTAATTCACATGATATTCTAATATCTCTTAGTCACTCACTCCAGTTCATTTTTCTGCATCTCATCTCTCTTATAGATTCTATACACTGATACCTCTTGTTTAAAAACAACTCTTCTTATCTCAACTTTTAATAATATCACTCCTTCTATAGATAGTTTTATCAATGCCATTTGAGGAAACAAAAGTTATTCTAGAGAGAATATTATGGTATTTCATTAACCTGATAACTCCATACACAAGGTATTCTCATAGAATTTTTTATCACTATAAATCATATTACATAACCTTTATATCTTCTGATTAGTTCACTGATTATTTTCTCTCATGAAATTTTAGTTAATTTTTTAATTAACCAACTTGGTCATCCTCTATGAGTTCCTTGTTCCATTGATGGGGATATAAATATATTTTCTGTCATGATTTTAGATTCATTCATAAAAATTATAGATATTTTATTTCCCAAAAAACACATCATTAATTCTTTCAAGTCTTTTTTTTCCACATACATTTACATATTATTAAATATTCACCAATATAGATTATCAATAGCCATCATATAGTGCCACTATTTTTTAACATCATAATTTTTTTGTTTAATTATCATCGAGTCATATACCATTGCCATAAAATCATATATACTCATCATTTTTTCCTTTGAACGAGTCTTGATCAAACCAAGTGGTTTCTTATCTCTCCATTTAGTTGACTATATAAAATTACATTATCCATCATCATAATTTAGACATAATAAATTCAGCATAAAAAGTTACCTTACAACTAATATTTTTTTTTCATAGTGATCTGGTCAACTTACAACTATCAACTTATTTCTTAAATTTTGTGAATTCTATAAGGACCTGACCTTAAAAATTACATAATCTAGTAAATTAATTTAGAAATGAACCCTTAAATTCGAAAAAATATTTTCAAGTTATAGTTTTACAAAATTAGGACATAATTAATACATATATACCCATAATAACACAAAGTTGGTATTACTAAAATAGTATCCATTTCTTCTATAATACAAAAGTTTTCAATAAAAACATTAAACATTTTCATAAAAAATTCATCACATAATTCATCATGGATTCACCATTTATCATAACCATCCTTAATCATTTTGAAAAACATTTGAAAACATGAAAGAAAATGAGAGTCTCATTAAGGGACATAAAAAAGGGAGAGAAACAATTAGTCAATGAAAAATTCTAAACATGTGAAATAATTTTCTTAATGACACACTTCTCACACAATAAGTATAATATTGTATCTTTTTTGAAGACAAGATATTTCCATAAATAAAATGAAAAGATAAATAATACAATAAATGTAGCATGAGAAATTAAATACATAAGATTTTGACCCTCACAAATACCATATGATTTTTAACCCTTAAAACTAACTTACAATGTAACCCTCATGACTAGCTTACAATGTAACACTCATGACTACCTTAGCGTGTAACCAACACAGTTACACTTTTAGTAACCATACGGTTGACCTAAAACATAAACATAACCAATAAATTGGATGGATATTTAGTTCAAACCCTTCATTATGAAAAAATACCCAAGAACCATAACATTATGATAAAATAATAATAGTTTCCAAAAAAAATTATTTTTTATTTTGTAAAAATATAAATTTAAAATTTGAATTTTAAAATAAGATTAACTTAAAAATAGCATAAATTTATAGTAATAATTGATTAAAATAATTGAATATGTGTATACAGTATAAGTACACATAATAAATAATGATATAATTAAAATTAATTTCACAAATAATCACTATACAACATAATAAATGAAGTAAAAGGTCAACCCAAAGAATGGAAATTGGGTTAATAATTCCCTTACCTTAGTTTCACTGAACCTCAAACATGTTAAAACCCACTATATAGTGGTTTAAAGAGTGTTATTAAAATAATGAATAATAATAATCATGTTTATACTATATTGTATGACCATTTTATAATACTTTTACAGAAATTTTTTTATAATATTTTGTTATATCAATAGTTTTGGGTGCATTTATTCCATGGTTTCCATGGTTGGTACATTATATATTTTCATTGAATAGAAGAGAAACTCTAAAAGTGTAAATAAATGTTATTAAAATTATTCCCAGATTCTAAATAATTCCATATTTAAATTTTTAGGTTATGTGTATGAATCATTAGATAAAACAATAGTGATGATCACTGGCTTATTTTGGTGAATTTTGATCATTATGATCCACTTTGGTTTTATTAATTAATATTATGTATAGACACAGGTTAAAGAACATAATGTAAAATATAATATGTTTAATAAAATCATATTTAACCATTACAATTCTTTTATTACCTGCCTTTATTGGAGTAAATGAAAACGAAAACTCATCATCTATGAATGCGATAAATTAAAACATAGCATATGATGCTTTTTTTTGTTCTAAAGGAGAGGAGAAAAGAAATAATAATGTGTTATTCCTTTAAAATAAAAAAATTATAGTATATAAATTCTACTATAGTTACCATTTCACTTAGATAAATTTAGGCGAGTAGAGAATATGAAAATAAAAGAAATTGAAAAGAATTTAAAAGAAATAGAAAGTGGTTTTTACCTCATAAATTATCCTCCTTGAGAACCTCCTTAATGAACATGATGTGAACTTTGGGTGGGAGAATAAGGTTTTGTATGTGAGAAAGAGGATTTGGAAGGTAATTAATAAGAAATTAAACAATCTACATAGCCATTTGGTTTCCAGAGAAGAGGTGGTGATGGGTGGTATTTATAGTGGATGAGAGGGGTGTTTATCTCATTATTATATTCATTAGTTTTTTTTCATGGCTCCAGAAAATGAGTAGTTCTAGAATTATCACTAAATTTTTTAAAATAATGAATGATAATTCTAGACTTTGGGCATACATCATACTTACATCATCTTTGACACAATAATTTATTAATTTTTTAAATATTGCAAATTACCATATTTCACTATTCACAATAAATTCAACTTTTTTTAGAAAAATCCCAAACATTCATCCCAACCATTTTCTGATATGCAGGATTCAAAAAATGAAATCAATTTCTTGAAAATAATTTTCTATGCATTAGAAAATTATTTTTTAATTAAAATCATCATTTTTACAAAAAAAATCAAATTTTAAATTTAAAACTGATTTTATAAAACATTGAAAAATTAATAATTTTCTCATAAAAGTATTTAATAATCATAACACAACAAAAAATTTATTTACGAATCAATATTATGATTTTTTTTAATTTATATAATTATATTAATTATAAAATTTTAATTAAATATTTAGGGATTACCAAAATACCAAAACTTAATTTATCTTTTCCACAACATTTATTTACTTATTCCATGATATTAATATATCATTGCAAAACATATAAGATACATAAATATTATTTATAATCTCATCAGTTAGGTTAGTATTCTATAAGTATAGATTCAATAATTATAAATACAACTTATTTCATTATACATTTACACTAAAGTTAACTATTTAATTCCAAATTGAAAATGAATTATTATATAAGTATCTCAGTTTTTACATTCTCTCCAAATTTTGAAAATTTAATTTTCATAATTTTTATTTACATATAAAACATGTTTGGATACCTTTCCCATATAGTATTTTCAATTCCCCATGTTGCTTATCCAGCCATGTGTTTTCTCTACAAAACCATATCCTAGTGAATTACCTTATTCATAAATACATGTTCTTTATGATCAAGAACCTGAACTAGTTACTATACATAAGAAAGGTTCTCCTCAAGATGAACTTCTTCTAGGTTCAAAATATGAGATGAATATGGCACATACTTTCTCAACATCAAAACATGAAAAACATTATGTACATGAGATAAAATCAGAGGCAAAGCTACCTGATAAGGGACTGGTCTAACTTTCTTTGAGATTTAATAAGGAATAATGAACCATGGAATTTGATTTCCTTTTTTTACAAAATGAATAAAACGTTTTCATGGTGATATTATAAGAAATATATGATCAACTACCTTGAATGAAAATTCGTTGCTCCTATTTTCTGCATATCTTTTCTGCCAAATTTTAGCTGTCCTCTTGTGTAGTTAGATTATCCTCACTTTATCATACAATTATTATACTAGTTGTATTACCATTAACTTCTTTTCCCCAACATAATCCCAAATGATGGAGTTTGACACCACTTTCCATATAATTACTCTAAAGGATCCATATATATAATTGAATGAAAGCTGTTATTATAAGAAAACTCAACTAAAGAATGATGTTGAACCCAATATTCCTGGTAGTGCACTGAACGACCATAATGAATACCATCCAGTGTCTGAATTTTTGTCTCATTATTTCTATTATATAGATGTTGTAAGAAGTTATGAAATTTAATTCTATCCCTAATGACTTATGAAGGCCTTTAAAAATGTTATATGTGAATTTGGGATCAAAGTCAAATACATTGGAAAGAGAAATTCCATATAACTTTTCAATCTCATTGAGGTATAGTCGTGAAAGATAATCAAAAGACCTAATATCTCGAATAATAAAAAAATTCATAGATTTAATTATTTGGTCCACAATAACCCAAATCAAACTATTACCTCAAGAAATATTTCATTGTCAAATCAAAAAGTCTATGGATATATTTTCTTATTTCCACTACAGAACTGGAAATGGCCAAAACATCCACTATGGTAATTGTTTCTCCCCTTTATCCAATTTACATTCCAAACTTTTTAATGTAAAATATGGAATATCTATTTTAATTCCATCCCACTTGTAATAAACTAGATATTCTCTACAAATCTTATCACTGCTAGGGTGTCCCTAGCACTCCACCAGGGCCTCGTGCTGTGACTACTCCAGGACCGCCTTCCATAGGCCTGGGTCTGGCGACTAGAACCGAAAGGCCTATTCTCTAAAATGGGAAGGCATTGCCTTTAAACCTGTATATACACACGGTCCAAGAACACAAGAAAATCAAATGTGATGCAAAATTTTGTAGTAAAAATATGTGTTGAATTTAAATTAGGCGGGAATACTGGCTCAAATGAAAGTACGAGTACAACTAAAAGTAAAAATACAACTGAAAGGAGAAATACAACTAAAAAAGGGAAAACAACTACTGAGTCATCCTTTGAGGATCCTATAAGAAGGGTAGGTACAGATCTCCCCACCAGTACTCCATGCCCGTTTGTCTCCTCCGCATACCACCTAGTCATGGCTCCCTCAAGCCTCAACCCAACTAATCTTTGTTTTCATAAGACACAACAAGGTGTGAGCGATGCCCATGTAGGGGTGAGTATAATGATTCTTAGTAGGGACCTTGAGACCCCTAAGGTCTCCTAGAATTACACAAAGAAAAACTAGAGGGTAACACCATGAATGTAGATTACCACACATGTAATGTACCACATAGCATATCCTCAATCACAATCACAAGGTAATGATAGCTCATACCAGGATTTATTCTTAGGATAGTAACAATTAACATCCCCAGTCAAAACGTCTAAAACCTCGGCTTCTAGAGAACTCCTACTCTATTGAGTACAGTGGGCCTGCCGCATCACATATAGGCACTTCCCACCAACCTTGAACTACTGATGTACTTCTCCCCATCATGTAATATGGGTCTGTAGGATCACATTGATCCGTCCCCCACCCACCAATGCGGTCTGCTAAGGTACTCCTCCCCATCGCGTACCATGGATGCTCCCCACCGTGGCCCGCCAAGTCACACAGAAACACCCACCCCCATCATGGTCTGCTAAGGTACTCTTCCCCATCGCGTACCACGACCATAGAGTCACTCTGATTCGATAAGTCAGCAGTCGTTAGGTTTCTGCCAGTCGCAGGGTTCCGTACATAGTGCGCTTGGGAGAACCACTCCCCAAGCCATTAGTCATATCCCAACAATAACAAAGTCTCCAAAACAAGTAACCCAATGATCTGCCATGTCATAAGGGTTCCAATGTAATAGACAGCGTGTCAGTTGGAAGCCCAGTCTGGTCGTTATTTGAATTTCCGTGCCGAGGCCCCCATTGTATTCGTGTGCGATGCAACCCGGCCGAACACCAAGTTTATCTGAGAATCTAATGGTGTAAGGCAAAAGGAAAGTCTTTCTCCATGGGTCCCAATGCCACAGACAGTTCTTCAAACGAGCATCCGGTCTTCAAGATAAGCCCCTTTGAGTGTTTCTGGGCCTAGTAGGGCCCGGGTCCAGTCCGATCCAGCCCGACCTGGTCTGGGTGGGGGTCGAGGTGGACTCGGTCCGATGATCCGATGTCCAGCCTGGCCCACTAGAGGGGCTTCCTAGAAGGGCAACTTGACCTGAATAGGGCAGTCCATTGGGGCGGCGGTCCGCTCGGGCTGTGGCCTGGTCCTAGGGTGGCGGCTTGGCTCTGAGGGTGGGGGCCCGACTCCGAGGGCAGTGGCCCGACACGATGGAGAGGCCCAAACCGAGGGTAGTGGCCCGATCCAAGGGCGGCAGTGCAACACAAGGGTAGTGTCCCGACGCAAGGGTCACCAACCGGTCTGAGGGCGGTGGCAGGCTCCGAGGGAGGCGGCCCTGCTCGAGGGTGGCAACCCGGTTTGGTCCGTCATAGGGGGGATGTTGTTACCCCCCGGTCTCCCGGAATTTTGAACGGACTGATGGCCATTTAGTTGGTGAGGTGGCGGCTTAACGTGGGCGCCGCTCAGTCGCCAAAGAACCAGCCAGAGGCAGGTTCGTCCTCTGTTGTGACTTCCGTTCGCTAGTGGTGTGACGGTCACACTGCCTTCCTTCCCGAGGCCGAGTATCACGCCGACCACCTCCTCTGATCATTGTGGATGATGAGGAGCATCCTTCCTCTTGTAGCAAGCATCGATGTTCTCATAGTCTTCCATGGTGGAACAAGGATATCAAGATAACAGAGCATTCAGGCCAGGTTCATTATGCCTACGCCCTCTGTGTTAGGTCATAAACATGAGGGGGGTGAAGGTTTTAATAACAATTGAACCTAACAATAAGATTAACCGCACTAGATTCTCCATAATAACCTCCCACAAGGACGAAAGAATTTTCGGTCAACCCATTAGTTGGTTGACCCACATTCCTCATATAATTTCAAGAGTGGGGAAGAGGGAATAAAAACGCACAAAAAAATAACACCCTACCTTGAAATGTTGGAGAGAACTCACAGTTGAGGGAGTCTAATTGTCTGTTGTCCCCACAAAAATATATCCTCAATACTACTCGAATTTCTATCTCTTGTTCAGGGTTTCTATGTCACATGTTACCTCTTTCTAGGTTCGGCTCCATCCTCTAAGTGCACAACGTTATGGCACTCCAACCAAACTTCATTTCTGGTCAAAGCTTGACTGATACCCCTCCCCCAATCACTAATTTATAGGAGAGGAGGAGATTATGTAACGACCAAGGGAGTTAATGGGGATAATAAATTTAGAAGCTTCCTAATCCTCCAATGATGTCGTTACATAGGAATTGACATTTTAATACATTCATTGGCTTGAATCAGCATAGGTCCCACACTCCACTTGTCCTTTTGTGGAAGAGAAATAATATAATGAGTTTATTTTATTTCATTTCTTTTAAAAGACACAAAAATTAACTTCTTCTTCTGACCAACTACGGTCAATGTAAAGCCTCCCTTATGAAAATCCAAGCGATGTAGATTCAATGGTGCCCTTAAAATTATAATTCGACTAACAATTGAAATGTTAGAAAACGCCGCTCATGCATTTACTCAACGTACCTGAAAAATGTTCAGAAATTCATTCTAGGCACACCGGGACTTGGAATCATGGGCCAATTTTTTTTTCAGAATCATAACAATTCCATATAATAAAAAAATTACATGTAAAATCTGGGTCTTTATATTCTCCCCACTTTTGGTCTTTACGTCCCCGAAATCCACAACACAGACTAAAGAAACAAATAGGGGTACTGAGCATGAATCTGAGCCTCCCACCCCCATGTGATCTCCTGGTGGTTCCCATGCTGCCAGTGAACGTACACCAGAGTTATCGACCATCCACAAAGGACCCTCTCTTTTTGATTCCCAATCTATAATAGAACATCCGTAAACATTTCCCCATTATATATGTCTAGATCTTCGTCATCGATGATGTGAGAAGGGTCGTTCACGTATCTCCTCAGCTGGGATATGTGGAAGACATAGTGCACATTCTCCAACTACGGTCGATGTTCCATGTGGTATGCCACCTCACCTATCCTTCAAAGTATCAGCAATAGCCCGATAAACCATGGTTGTAACATGAATCCTCAGCCAAATCTCCATAGTCCTTATCGAGGAGAGACTCATAAGAAAACATGGTCACCCTCCTGAAACTTCAACATTCTCCATATTCTATCGACATATGACTTCTGTCTGCTCTGGGCAGTCTTGAACCGCTCTTGTATGATATACACCTTCTCAGTGGTAGCCCGTACTAAATCTGGACCCATAAGTGCAAACTCCCCTAGGTCTGTCCAGCAAAGAGGTCATCTGCAGGGTCGGCCGTAAAGGGCCTCGAATGGTGCCATACAGATGGTGGAGTGATAACTGTTTTTGCATGTTAACTCCACCAACGGAACATGATCCACCCAACTACGGCCAAAATATTGGACGCGTGCATGAAGCATGTCCTCTAGCATCTGAATGGTCCGCTCCATATGACCATTTGTATGAGGATGAAATGCAGTGCTCAAACATAACTGAGTCCCAAAATTCTTCAAAAATTTCTTCCCAAAACCAGATATAAAATGTGTGTCACAGTTAGAGATGGTCTTTGATGGAACCCTAGTATGTTGCAAAATCTCCTCTATTTAGAGGCATCCCAAACCCCCTTCAGATACCTGCTCTAAGATAGGTAGGAAGTTGGATGACTTGGGGAGTCGGTCGATGATCACCCATATAGAATCATGTCCCCTCCATGTACGTCGAATCCCTATCACAAAGTCCATGGATATCACATCCCACTTCCACTATGGCACCTCTAGTGGCTGAGAAAAGCATATTGGAACCTAGTGCTCAGCCTTCACTTGCTAACAAGTGAGGCATCGTGAAACAAACACGGCCACTGCCTTCTTCATCCCTAGCCACCAGTGCAGATGCCAGTTGTATTGGTACATCTTCTCCACACCAGGATGTACTGCCAGAGGGGATATATAGAACTCCCTCAACACATCCTCCTTTAGCTCCACTTTTTCCATGGTCCATACTTTGAATAGAATGATGTGATCCCCACCATTATAAAAATCCATCAGGTTTGTGCCCTGAGGATATCTGATCCTGTTGAGCCTTGTAGTTAGTGTTCCTAAGTTGCGCCTACCTGAATCACTGATGGAGTGGGGTGTGATAGTCATAGAATGGAGGTATGATACTCCATCTCTATCTAATAAGGATATTTTCAATGCGGCTAGCTACTCTGTCGCCTCACTCAGCAACTACAGAACATATCTCTTCCAAAGTGCATCTGCTACTACATTACCCTTCCCAGGAGTATAGACTATCTCAAATTCATAGTCGTAGAGGAACTGTAGCCATCGTCTATGTCTCAATTTCAGGTCCTTCTGAGAGAAGATATACCTGAGACTCTTGTGATCTAAGGAGATTGTAAAACATTCTTTCGTTATTTAAGGCCACCACATCTTCAAGGAAAAGACCACTACTACTAACTCCAGGACATGGGTAGAATAGTTATACTCTTTCTGCCTCAGCTATCGTAAACCATAAGTGATCATTTCTTGCACCTACAACAAGAAACATCCAAGCTCAATCCCTAATTCATCGCAGTAGACTACATACCCAACACCCTCTTTTGGAAGCCTCAAGACGGGGGCACTCATCAGTCTCTGCCTCAACTCCTAGAAACTCTGTTGGCATCTCTCCGTCTACCTAAAAAGTTTCCCCTTATTTTTCAAAGCTGATTTGGGTGCCACAACTCTAGAAAAGTTAGGCACAAATCTCTGGTAGTATCCAGCCAACCCTAGGAAACTCTACACCTCCGTCACACTCCTAGGTGGATCCCAAGATAGCACATCCTCTATCTTCACTGGATCCACTAAAACTCAAGCCGATGAGATAACATGTCTTAGAATGTAGACCTATCATATCTAGAACTAGAACCTCGAGAGTTTACCATAAATCTAGTGCACTCCGAGTGTATCCAAAACCATCTGTAGATAATAGGCATGCTCCTCATCTGTCACCGAGTATATCAAGATTTCATTGATGAACACCACCACAAAGCAATTGAGGTATGTCTAGAAGATTCTTTTTCATGAGTCCCATGAACACAACTAGGATGTTGGTCATGCTGAAAGGCATAAACAAGAACTCATAATGGCTATACTGACATCTGAAGGCTATCTTCTACACATCCTCATCTCATATCCTACACTGATAATATCTTAGTCAGAGGCCCATCTTCAAAAACCAATGAGCTCCTTTCAGCTGATTGAAAAGATCATCAATCCTCGAGAGTGGATACTTGTTCTTAATGGTCACCTAATTTAGGGGCCGATAGTCCACATAGAGTCTCAAACACCCATCTAAATTCATGGCGATAAAAACCAAGGCTACCCATGGAGAAACATTGGTTCTTATGAACTCCTTTTCTTGTATGTCCTTTAACTGTACACGCAACTCACGATTCCCCACAAGAGCCATCAGATATGATTTTTTAGATATCGGTGTCGTCCCTAGGTATAGGTCGATGTAAAATTCTACCTATTTGCATGGAGGTAGTCATGGAACATCATCATGAAAGATATCAGCATACCGGTCCACCACTACAAGATAGATTAGACTCTAAAAATAAACTACTCCGAGGTTATGTCTAGCCAAATTATGAGTAATTGGATACACCCTTCCCTGGGTAAGTCCATCCTGTGCTACAAAGGTTTCCTTCTTTCTGGTTAAGGAAAACCTGGTCCCGTCTATGTGGACACACCACACTTTGTGCCAAATACAGTCAATATGAGCATGGACTGTGGATAAATAGACCATACCCAAGATGATGTCATTAGGCCTCGGCGCTGCTATTAGGAGATCCCAGCCGAATCTATCACCTTTTAGAGTAAGCTCACACTACCGGCACCAGTGCGTAATCATCAAATCCACTCTCCTTGGTGTCTCTAGAAGTAAAGATCAAGCCAACGACTCCATCGGAATCTCTGAGCTCTGAACGAGGGTCACAACAATGAAAGTCTGACTATCATCTATGTATATAAGTAATGAATCTAAGGTGGAGTAGACACAGATTGTAACTCTAATCATCTCTAGAGTGCTGTGTTCCTAGGCCTCAGCTGCCTAGAGCTGAGCCGGTCCCTGTCCTTCTACTCCCTGTGGTCGGGGTGGACCACCTGTTAGTGGTGGCGATAGAATCTTGAAACATCTCCCACCACCTACTGCACGACCAGCTCCTCTTCCACATCCACCACACTGCGTACCTCTTTGCTTGAACCTCTTCCTCTACCTCGACGGTCCCTCGAGTGTCTTCTAGTCATCGGTATGGCAGGTCGGGCAGTCACGAGCCATATGACCATGCCTGCTGCATATGTAATACTGTGTGCCCCTAACCTGTATCCCACTACCTTATGTGCCTCACACCTCTAACCGTATATCCTAGGGTCGTCCAGCAGAGGGTCTAGTTTGCTGGGACCTCTGTGTCATCTACATACTGGCTCCTGCAGATGACTTAGCTAACTGTCATCCGGTGGTAGCTCTCACTTTTAGTGCCTCTCAGATAGGAATCTCTCCACCAAAAGTGCTCGCTCAAGAACCCCATCCAGTGTCAGAATGCTGATGGATACTCCAGCTAGTCCTTAGCCGCCTGTGGGTCCATCTCGCCTCGGAACCTTAGGGGCCTCTGCTGCTGGAACTCATGCAATGAGGTTAGTCGGCGTGCATCCTCTTCTTGTGGGACTGGTTGCAATGGTTGTCCAATAGAAAATGGTGCCACTGGTACACCATGAAAAGATGCCAAATCCATAAGGGGTCCCTACACTGAGGCCTAATCGCTTGGTGGGTCATCATCATGTACTCTCTAAGGGAACCTTGGTGGATGTCTTCAGGGTGGCATCATGAAAATAAATAGGTGTGCCATGGTTTAAAGTTATACCTGGTGAGCTGACTCAAGAAAACACAAGACGCATTTTTTAAAACATACACAATTAGTGTGTCCATGTGCTGAGTTGGAAATCAGAATTCAGGGTCCTGGTGTATGGATACATCAGCCGCCGCACCAACATTGGACTCCTAGAACTGAAAACAATACTCAAAACATGTAACACTATTGCCACATAGAAAAGATCAGAGTCCTAGTTCTTCGGTAGAACCGACTCATCTTATACGACTTTTTCATAACCTATCCCCTGGGGCTAGTGTCGCGAAAACCCTATTCCCACCTTCTATAGGCCAAGGGCTGGTGACTAGCACCGAAAAGCATATTCCCTAAAATGGTAAGACATTGAATTTAAACCTGTACAGACACACGGTCCAAGAACCCAACAAGAAGCAACTATTAAGTAAACTACTTTAGTAAAAAGGAGTTCTGAAAGTAAAAGAGGCCCGAATATAAGCCCAACTGAAAGTATGAGTAAAACTAAAAGTAAAAATACAACTGAAAGGATCAAAAAAATGAATAAGGGAAAACAACTACCGAGTCATCCTCTGAGGATCCAACCTGAATGGTAGGTATAGATTGCTTCCTCAGCACTCCACATACGCCTGTCTCCTCTGCGTACCACCTAGTCCTGGATCCCACAGGCCTTAGCCCAACTGCTCATCATCTGCACAAGACACAACAAGGTGCGGGTGAAGCTCGTGCAAGGGTGAGTATAACCATACACAGTAAGAACTACGAGACCCCGAAGGTCTCCTAGTGTTTAACAATGAAAAAACACAGGGTAACACAACAAAGGTACATTGACACACAGGTAAAGTACCATGTTGTATAACCACAATCAGAAGCACATAGTAAAGACATCTCACAACAGGATTTATTCCAAGGTAGTAAAAAGTAACATCCCCTGTCACAACATAAAATGCCTCGGCTGCTGGAGAAATCTTCCTCTATTGAGTATAATGGGACTTCTGCATCACATAGAGGTTCTTCCCACTATCCTTGAACTACTAAAGTACTACTCCCCATCACGTACTATGTGTTTACCTGGTCACACAGAGCCGCCCCCCAAATGTGGTCTGCTAAGGTACTCCCCATCACATACCAAGGATGCACCCCACTATGTCCCACCAGATCCCATAGAACCACCCACTCCCATCATGGTCTTCTAAGGTACTCCTCCCCATTGTGTATCGTGACCATAGATTCACTCAAAGTCGAAAAGTCAATAGTCGTCAGGTCTCAGCCAGTCGTAGGGGTCCCGAACTTAGTGTGCTTTGGAGAACTGCTCCCCAATACATAAGTCATATCTCAACTAGAAAAAAGTCTCATAAATAAGTTCCCCGATGATTCTCCATGTCATAAGGTTTCTAATGCAACATATGGTGCATCAGTCAGATGACCGGTCTATGCATTATTGGCATTTTAGTGCCGAGGTCCCAGTTGGATTCAGGTGTAATCGAAACCAGCCAAACTCCATGTTTCTCTAAAACTCTAATAAATTATGGGAAAATGATCATCTTTCTCCAAGGGTCCCAATTCCACATATGGTTCGTCAAATAGGCATCAAGTCTTCATGATAAGCCCATTTGAGTGTTTTTGGGCCTGGTCGGGACTGGGTCCGGTCTGACTAGGTTAGACCAACCCGGCCCGAACTGGTCTTGTTGGGGCCGAGGTGGTCTTGGCCCGGTGGGCCGATATTCGGTCCGACCCACAAGAGGGGTGGCACACAAGGGAATCTAAGCCCAAATAGTGCAGCCTGCCAAGGGGAAACCCGACCCGTATAGGTCGGCGGCCCGACTCGAGGGCAAATACATAGGCTGAGGGCGGCGACCCACTCAGAGGGTAGTGGCCTGGCACTAGGGCGGTGGTCCAGTTCAATGGCAGTGGCTTGCTCCGATGGTGATGGACCAGATCCGAGGGCGACAGCCTGATGCGAGGGTGACGACCCGGTCTAAAGGCAGTGCCCCGCTCAGAGGGCAGCGACCCGCTCCAATGGCGGCCGCCCGACTCGAGGGCAACAACCTGGTTTGGTCCAATGTGGTGGGGGGGGGGGGTGTAACCCCCGATCTCCCAGATTCCCAAATGGCCTGAATGATGTTCGGTTGGCGAGGCGACGATGCCACGTGGGCGCCATTCGGTCGCCGTAAAACACGCCGAAGGTGGGTTTGGCCTCCGCTGCAGCTTCGATCGCGAAATCCATTCACTGGTGGGGCGGCCACTGCACCACCTTCCTTCCCACAGCTAGCCATCATGTCGACCACATCCTTAGTTCTCTAGATCTGATGAGCCGCGAACTTCCTCTTGTGGCGTGCGTCGATGTGCTCGCATTCTTCCATGGTGGTGCAAGGATAACAAGATAGTAGAGGGTTCGAGCCAGGTTTGTTAGGCCCGTTCCCTCTGCATTAGCTCGTAAATATGAGGGGGGGGGGGGGGTTATGGGTTTAATAACAATTGAATTAATCAAAAATATTTAACCCACAAGATTCACCGCAATAACCTCCCACAAAGATGAAATAATCGTAGGTCTACCCATTATTCGGTAGACCCGTGTTCTTCATATAATTTCAAGAATGGGGAAGAGGGAATAAAAAACGCACAAATGAAAATAACCCCTACCTTGAAATGTTAGAGAGAGCTCACAGTTGATGGAGTCTCTTTGTTCGCCATCCTTGAAACATGTTTTCCTCGCTGCCGCTCAAACATCAATCTCCAGATCGGGGTTTCGGTATCGCACATCTGCTACGGCTAGGGTCGACTTTGTCCTCGAAGGGTCGACGTTATGGAACTCCAACATAAATTCGTTGCTTGGCGAAGCTTGTCTGATGCCCCTCCTCAAGATCTGTATTTATAGGATAGGGGGAGAGTAAGTTAAGACATAGGGGGTTAATGGAGCTCATAAATTTGGATGATTCCTAATCCCCCAACGATGTTGTAATTTAAAATTTTGCAAGTCAAGCCATTCATTGGCTCGACTCACCGCGGGTCCCACACTCTGCTTGTCCGTTGGTGGAAGAGAAATAAAATAATGATATTATTTTATTTCATTTCTTTTAAAAGATACAAAAATTAACTTCTTGTCTAGACCCAATGCAGTCAAAGTAAAGCCTCCCTTAAGCAAATCTTGGCGCAACGAATTCAACGGTGCCCTCTGACTTTTAATTTGAGAAACCGTTCAAATGTTAAAAAACGCTGCTCACGTGTTTACTGAACGTACCCAAAAAAGGTTTAGTAGTTAATTCTAGGAACAATGATCTTTGTAATCACACACCATCAATTTTTGAAGACTCATAATAATTCCATATAATTAAAAAAAATCACATGGAAAATTCGGGACTTTAAATAGCATGAACTAAAAAAAGAGAAATATGATATTCCATCAATAATTCTTTCTTCAACTAGGAATCACAAGGCATAAATAATCTCTTCCCAAATCATAAAAAACAATATTTATTAATTTTAAATCTGGGAAACAAACCATTTTTCACTAATTATACCTTTTTATATGACTTCAAATATTTCTTATACACTTGACTAATTCAATCTAATAGAGACGACTACACTAAAACCTGAAACAAAAAAAGGGAATTTCCTACACCAATAACATCCAAGACCAAGTTCATAAAATCATTAATTAAGTGTCCATGTTCCAAACCTCACATGTTTAACGATACATGACGTTTTGAACACATGTAATTAACCTCTTTATTTTAATTTATAGGATAATAAATGATTGTGAAATCATAATCTGTTATCATTTCAAGTCTTCTACTTTGACTCGTGTTTAATTCCTTCTAAGTAAATATTTATGTAAAACTTTTATGGTCATTATATATTTGACATTTGGCTTCATATAAATGATGCCTTCAAATTTTTCAAGTGAACAAAATAATTTATAATTCCAAATCTTGTGTGGGATAATTTAACTCATGAGGTTCCAGTTTTCTTAAAGAATATGCAATTAAATGATCATTCTGCATCGAAACACAACTAAGACCCTAAAATCAAGAATAATTTTAGTTGATAAAATCATCATTTTTGGATGGTAGGTCCAAAACTGGAGAATTCACCAATCATTTATTCATTTCATAAAAAATCACATTGATATGTCCCAATAAATTTATCCCCTTTTAAAGATATCTTTTTTAATAGTATAGAAAATCATTAATGGTTTTTAAAAATATTTGGTAATAGCCTACAAATTTAACAAAACATTGAACCTCTATAACATTTG
The DNA here is from genome assembly GCA_963277665.1 of Viscum album. Classification (NCBI taxonomy): domain Eukaryota; kingdom Viridiplantae; phylum Streptophyta; class Magnoliopsida; order Santalales; family Viscaceae; genus Viscum; species Viscum album. Next base: position 51,031 of record CAUJRU010002402.1, on the reverse strand, counting down.
TAAGACTTTCGCATTCATCAAACACTATTTTTTGGTAGGTTCAATAGATATTTCATAATTATTTATAATTTTCCTATGAAAATAAATGTTTTTCCACCAAAAATCACATTTTTTAAAGTTTTTGTATATCTTTTCTTATTTGAGATTTTTCCATACAATCCTTAATTTTTTTCATTATCCTCATAACTTTTTAAAAATTAAAAATTATCATTAGTAAAACCAACAAAAAAATTATCTGAATATACATAGAATAATCTATTCATAATATCCATAAATATTGTAGTGGATTTTTTGAAACTAATAACACCCCATGCTTCCAAGGTACACTTCCTTTTTTAGTAATTCAATAGAGTGTGAAGCATCCAGCACCGAGTTCAAGCGCACCAAGACCTACCAAACTAGCTATTCTAAAATATTTATGAATATTATTAACCTAATTTTTAACATTATATATATCCCATATCATTTTAACATAAATATTATGTGTTTCATAGAAATAATATAAGAGAAAATTCAATTTTTTCGGATAAAAAAATTATTTTTTAAAAAGGCAATTTTCTTAACTTTTAAAAGAGAACCATGTTTAAATCCAATATTTTACACATTTATAAATTTAATTTGTTGAAATAAAATTATTCTTTAGAATTTTGAAATTAAAATTTAGTTTCGATGATTTTTTTGTACTTTTATGATAACTTTTATATTATGATAAATTGTGAAAAATACTATCTTTTAATTGAAATGAACTTTTTTAATTGAAATAATTTATAGTGTTAAATTATACATTTTAGTGGTTTTAAAGTATAATTAGAATATATTTTTATAATTTAATTTATCTTAGATCATTTTATATAATTTCACATTTAAATTGGACATAAAAACATGTCAATCTTTTGTTTGTTTTTAATTCTTAAAAACCCACTCTATTATTTTGAATACAAGAATTAATTTTAAATTAACTTATACCAATTCTGTATATTTAATTTCGAAATATTTATTCCATATTTAGAATATGATGGTAAAAATCATGTAAATAGGCTTCTTTTATGTTTTAATATTATGAATAGTAACATCAATAATTATTTTTATTTACCATGGTTAAAGGGTAAATCGGTGAAATAAGTGTAAAAAATAATATTATAATAAAATTAAACAACCCTAAAATATTTCATAATATTATTTTATGATATATTTATGACCATGTTCATCCTTAATATTATTTTAGGACACCATGGGACTACTTGGGTGTGATAATCACATGTTATGGGAATTAATTAAAAGTAAAGATAATAGTAACAAAAACATGTATCTTTTAATAAAAAATTATAATATAGGGTTATATGTCTGATATCTTGGACTATAAATTGTTATTAGAAATATAAAAATATTTCCTACATTAAGGTATTTTTTTATAATTTTTAGACATTAGATAAATATATTTATTTATAACACAATGATGATGTACTGAATACATTATCAATGAATGATTCAAATAAATGAATTTATAAATATTTAAATAAATTTAAATTGAACATTTTGATGCCATAAAATAATTTTATAAATGGAAATTAAATATGAGATATTAGGTAATTATGTTGGTTTGAAGGAATATTGTTTTTATGACTTTAACAAAAATGAATTACTAAATAGTTTCAAAATTGACATAATTGAGTTTTTGAGAAAAATATTATTTTCATAAATGATATGAAAATAATAAAAATCTAAGATTTGTCCAACTAACTTAGATAATGTTTATAATTTCATTAATTATCCAATTGAGGTTCTCTTTTCTTTTTATTGTAACTAGATTAACCCTATAGTATTGAAATATAAGAAGTCACAGTTAGAGTTAAACTATTTAACTAAGGGTTAATACAAAATGATAAGGTTAATTTCATGAACTAAACTTGTATAAAAATAATTAGATGAGATAATTTTCACTTTTACTCATCATGGACTCTAATTAAATTATTTTAAGCTATTATAAACTGAAAATCATTTTCTAATAAATTAATATTTCATGATTTTTCATAAAGTTCCCCACAACTCTCTTATAAAAGGGCACATCTCATCCTCCTTAATTAACACATCCAAAACCATTTGACAGGAAACAATCCTGCCAATTTCCTATCCCAATATACATAATATAATTTTAGAGTGTAAAAATAGGGAATAAATCCATCCTACAGAGTTATTTGGTGCAAATCAAAAAGAGACACCTGAAAAGAGGTAATTGTTTTATCACCTATATCAAAGTTCTTTTTAACATATACCTCATATTTATATATTTTACATAATAAAATAAAAAATCCAATACCTTATACATGCCGATATGATATTAAAATGATGGAAAAACCATATTCCTCCTTTTACCCAGCCAACAAAAAACACTATCACTATGTGAGCATACATACTGCTTACCATCTCCAAGCCGAGGTGTAAATTATTTTTTATTTACATTTTATTTATATCTGTGTGAAGATGAATATATTGGTCGTAAATAATACATATAACATGATACCGCCTTTTTAAAATTCATATTCACCCAATTCCATACCATTTGACCACTAAGGAAATGATGTTGTCGCTCGTGCATACGTACGACATACCATCATCGCAACCCGATGAGACTCATCTTTCATGTTCACCATCCAAGAAATATTATAATAACAAATATTATTAATAAGTATTACATATAAGACATAATATTTATACTTATATTATATATATACAAATATTTCATTTACTTAATTCCATTGAATATGATAATAAAATGGAAACATCATTCATGCATACATACGACCTACTCTCTCCATGAATGGTGTGTTCTATTTTATCTATGTATCTATTGTATATATTATATTAATAATATATATGATATATAAATCATATTTTACATTATGGAAGTTTGTAAATCATTTCTAATTAGTATGGTAAAAAATAACAAGTCAAAATACGTATGATAAAGAAAACGATTATTACCCGAAATGTTTCTTAAACATTGAAATTATTAATAAATAGGTAATATAATGCCCTAAAATAATCATAATATGATATCATTAATATTATTATGACACTAATAAAGGTTAATAAAATGTTAAAAAACATTATAAAAGAGTTTCAAAGATGTACAGACAGTATTGGACCTTAGGTAAGGGTTAATTCCTCAATCTCATTATTATCAGAGATTGTTTACATTTATGTATTTATTGGGAAATATTTATCATCCATTTCCATGTTTCAAAAAAAAAGATTTCAAATGGAATATTTTATTGTTTTATGGAAGGTTCAATTTAACTATATCACAATTTTAACTAATTTAAAATTTTATTTTTATATGACTATTTAATTAATGTCCATGTTTTCAAAATGAGTTTAAAGATTTATTTATATTGACAAGATTGTTGTAAAATGTTAATTACATTAAAAAGTATCAATATGGTATGGGAAAATTTCATTAAAAAATCTATTTTAAATGGATTCCTCTATAATTTTATTGAATTCTAATTGATTTCATGAAAAAATTATATTTATCTGAAAGTGTTTTACAAATAATATTCAACAGTGTCAATATCATTTACTGGATATTATTCTTTATTGAGTTCGATTTATTATAATACAATATTCTATCTTATATTGAATGTGTTATGATATGTTTGACTATTGTTGTGATATTTTAATACCATTCATGTTTTATGGTTAAGTATTGACATTTCAAATTCTAGTTTTGATACAAATGATTATGTTATGTTTCACCCTTTTCATATAAGGAATGTATTGGACTTAATAAGTGATGAGTGGGGCATGCTATAACCCTTCGATACATCAGTTTGTCTCATGAGAAAAACTAGTCACATGGAACAAGTTTATAAAAAAATATTTGTGAATTGTATTGACACAAGGCCTTGAAGTTGTGGTTATGATATCCAACGCTATGCATTCCCTCATTATGAGATTAGTTTCCAATTTTACATGTGACTATTCAATTATTAGAATATCCATTTTTAAGTTTATATGGAAATTTTTTATTTATTATTGCCAAATTATGAAGAATATAATGTTTTAAAAGGCTTGTGTTTTACTTTTTTACCCTTAATTAAATGTTTATGATGATTTATGATTGATTTCTCTATATTGTTTATCCTTACAGAGCATCTGAGCTCACCCCTTTCCTATGTTTAATTTTCCCATGAGTATAAGAAATGTTTTATGATTGATATGTAGGGTTATGCTTAGGGAATAATGGAGTTCTCAAAGGATTATCTTTGATGTGTTTTATGTTATAAATTTTAATGTAATGTTAGTGTGTGTAATATATTCTCCAAGACTTCTAATCTGATCGATCCATCAGGACATTAATCCTTGTATCATGCCAATTTTTTAATATAATTCACCAACTCCGGGATTTTGTGGTCGGGGAATTACAGTTGGTATCATAGGAAGATTAGAATCAACCTTTGAAATATATTTAACAAACATAGATTTGGGATCATAACCATAAGATAGACTTTGATGATATATATTGAAGAACCCCATAGAATTTTGGTAATTATCATGTATAACCTAGGATTAAACCTAAAATGTTATAGATTAAAATAACCTTCCCTTTAATATGTGGTTTTCATTAATGAGATGTGTTTCCCCACCCTATTCTTTCTAGTCTTATTTAATAGAGGAAACCAGAAGGAATTGGATTAACATTGAGTTTTTTAGAAAATATGGTGATTTTGAGCAACAAAATCTGATAACGACTAGAGAGAAAGATATTGTGATTATTCCATTTCAGTTATCACAATATATGATTAACAATGTGATCTTTGAAGAAATTACTAACACATTGCACATGAGGAATATGAACATTTATAAATGATCAAATTTTAAGTAGAATAAAGGAAAGAATATTCAGTTTCCTACATGTCCAAAGGAAGGGAAGAATAACCTTGAATAATACCTCAAATGCAGGGGGATATGTTATCTCTATGATAAAAGTGTTTTAGGGTGACCGATTGTTAAGGAGTTCAATGTCACATCTATAGAATTCATGGGCATTACCCAATTCAATGCCCAGACATAAGAATCTACTTCTAAACCATGGATTGACCAATTCAATTCCAACCATTAAATTGGAAGGATTGAATTATTTATAAATTCTATTCCAAGAATTATGAATAGTTAATTATTTAAGGAGTATTTAGTTTTTGTTTTTCCCTGATAATTTATCCAAAATATGGTGAATAGTTATAAAGGATAATAAAATTTATTTAAGGGTTAGATTATAATTGGAAAACATGTGATTAAGGTAAAGATAACCCTCAATTTGTTCCTTATGTTAAGATAATGTTGTTTGGATAAAGATTTGTTGGATTTGAATAAGTAAATTGGATAATGCTAGTTTGTTGAGAACTAATTATGATTTTTTTTGACAAGAATGTTATACTATCATGGATAATGTTTAAAAATATCTGAGACTTAAGGAATAATACACTATGTTTTGGAACAAGGTATCATGAATGATTTCAACAAGGATATCTGATAATCTAGGTTGTTACCATGACTCAGGTGAATACATGATAAAGGTGTTCAGATCTTTGGAATGTGATAACCAAGAACTTACCTATGAGATACGGTAGATAGATGCTAAGATTATTTGGTAAACCTATTTATTAAGTTGTAATTTTTTAGTTTTTGTAAGTATTTTAAGGTTATCCATTTATGTATAGTATAAGTTATACTTTATTTGATGTTTATTTGATTAATGTATTATCTCATTATAGGTGGACTTTTTCATATGTGATAACCCGTGGATTTTTTTTTGAAAATGGAATGACCTATCATTCTATGTAGGGATCACATGATCTTCCCACATTTCCAAAATGAATAATCCAACTTCATTTTCATGAATAAGAGATGAAGATCAAATTGTTCAAGGAAAGACCAATTATGATATTGTATTGAAATAAAGTATGATTTAATTTTCATGTTCTTCAACATTAGGGAATGGATGTTGAAAACTAGAAATGTTTTCCTAGTACTTTCTTTTATGATGAATCAAATGGTTCTTCAGATCATCACAGATTTATGGATATTAGATTGATATCATTATCCTAATAATATTATATATAACTCTTAATCAGAACATGATGGCTATGTTTCTCTTCCATATCCATGTTTTTGTACATGGAACCCTAGTATGTGTTATTTCTGGTAACCTTCATTCTTACATTTCTTTATTTTAAAATAGAGGCCTCACTAGTCCATTTTTTTGATGTGGGATTTCAACTAAGATATTTTGAAATCTGAAACACCTAGTTTTGAATTCTGTGTTTAAATTGAGAGGACACAATTTATTGAAGGATGGTATAATGTGACACCCCAAGCTTCCACTATACGCTTCCTTTTTAAATAATTCAATAGTTCTCGATCTACGCAACACCAACTTCAAGAGCACGACAACCTATAAAATGATACATTAAGGAGGTAATGAGTAGTATTAACTAATTTTTTAATTTTATATATATCCCATATAATTTTAACATTCATATTACGTGTTTCTTAGACATAATTTAATGAAAAATTCAATTTTTTAGATAAAAGAATGTTTTTTCAAAAAAGCAGTTCTTCATCCATTTAATGGAGAACTGATTTTAAATAAAATATTTGAAACTTTTATATATTCAATTTGATTAAATAAAATTATTCATTAAATGTGGACCATAAACTTTTTTTGATGATTTTTTGGAACTTTTCTGATAACTTGCATATTTTTGTGAATAATGAGAAATACTAAATTTCAATTGAAAATATATTTTCTAATTGAAATAATTTATTGTGTTAAATTATAAATTTGAGAGGTTTTAATGTAAAATTAGAAAATATTTTAATCATTTAATATAAATTAGGCAATTGGATGTAATTTACATTTTATATGGGTCATAAATACATGTCAATATTTTGATAGTTTTGACTTCTTAAAAACCCACTCTCTTGTTTTGACAACGAGAATTAATTTTAAATTAATTTCTGATAATTAATTGTGTCAAATTTTTAAAAATCGATTCCATATTTGGAATCATAAGGAATAAATTTTTTAAATTGGTACCTTTTATTTTTTTACATTATGAATATTATCTTCTGTAATTATTTTTATTTTCCATGGTTAAAGAGTAAATTGGGAAAGTAAGTGTAAAAAATAATATTATAATAATATTAATATATCATAAAACATTTTTTAATCCTATTGGATGAGATATTTATGACCATGGGAATCCGCAAGATGATTTTAGGACCCCTTGGGACTACATGGGAGTGATAATGAAATGTTATGAGAATTAATTTAAAGTAAAGATAACTATAACATAAACATGTATCTTTTACAATAAAAATTAATATAGGGTTATATGACTAATGACTTTTACTATTAATATTCATTAAAAATTTAAAATTCCCTCTAAATCATCTTATTTTATTAATATTTTTATGAAATTAGATAAATATATTTATTTATGACACAATGACGTTGTAGTGAATACATTATTAATGAATGATTCAAATAAATGAATTTATAAATATTAAAATAAATGCATTTTGAAAATTTTTATGTCATCCATGAATTTTTGGATGAAATTGACATATGGGAGAGGAGTTAATGTCTTTGGTTCTAAGGAATAATTTTATTAAAAATTTAACAAAAAAATAACAAAATATTGTCAAAATTGACATAAATGAGTTTTTAGAAAAATAAATTTTTTTAATTGATATGAAAATACTAAAAATCTATGATTCATCAAACTAACTTATATAATTTGAAAAATGTCATTAATGATTCACTTTAGTTTCTATTGAAATTTTATTGTATCTAAATTAACCCAATAGTATAGAAATTCAGGAAGACACAGAAAGAGTTAAACTATTTAACTAAGGGTCAATCGCAAAAGATAAGGTTAATTTTAGGAACTAAACTTGTCTCAAAATAATTGGACGGGAGTATTTAAACCATAATCATATTAAACTATAGTTAAATCATTTTTAAGTTACTATATGCCGAAAATAAGTTTTTAATGAATTAATATTTCATTATTTTTTCTAAAGTGCCCCTCACCTCTCTTATAAAAGGGCACTTATCATTAATTATAATTCACATCAAAAAATCCCTTTGGCTCAGCCAACCCCAAACCATTTCCTATACAATTATCCCTAATAATATTATAGTGTCTAAAATTTTGGAAAAAATACATCGTAAGGAGTTATGTTGTGCAAATCAAAAGCATACACTTGAAAAATAGGTAATTGTTTCTTCACCTTATTCGATGTTCTTTTATTCTTCTACCTCCTCTTTCTCTATTGTTTCAATAATAAATTAAAAAATCCAGTACCTTAAACATGTTAATATGTTATTATAATTATGGGACAACCATATTACTCTTTTTTATTCATCCTACGAAAAACAATATCACAATGCATGTGTACGTACAACTTACCATCTCCACACCGTGGTGTAAATTGTTTTTCATGCACAATTTATTTATATGCGTATATATATAAATATAATTTATGTATATAATATATATGACATGATATTTATTCTTTAAAATTAATCTTCCATTAAATTAAATACCATTTTACCATCAATAAAATGTTACTGTTTCTCGTGCTACATACGACTTACCGTCTCCAGGACACGATTAGACTCATCTTCCATGATCACAATCTAAGAGTGATTATAAGAATAATTATTATTAATAAGTATGAAATCTATGAAATAATAATGGTATTTGGATTATATATATATACATGCATATATATTTCATTCACTTACTTCCATTCAATACTATATGAAAATGGAAACAACGTTCATGCGTACGTACGATCTACCATCTCCCTAAACAGTGTGTTCCATTTTATTAATCTATCAATGATATATATTTATATACAGAATAAATATGATATATAGATCATATTATACATTCTGTAAGTAATTAAATTATGATCTATTAAATATGATAAAAAATAAATGTCAAAATACGTGTGATAAAGAGAGCGATTATTACCAAAAATGTTGCTTTGACATTGAAATTATTAAAAAAACTATATTAAAATTCATAAAATAATCATAGTATGATATCATAAATATTATTATGATTATGATATATGTAAATAATATGTTTAAAAACATTATACAAGAGTTTCAGGTACATACAGAGAGTATCAGACCTAATGTAAGGGTTAATTCCTCAATCACAATATTATACAATATTGTTTATGCGAATGTATTTATAGGGAAATATTGATCATCCATGTCGATGTTTCATAAAAATGTTTTCTAAAGGAATCTATTAATGGTTTATGTAAGGTTATCATTAACTAGATAGTCATTTTAACTATTTTAAAAATTTATTTTTCTATCTCTATTTAATTAATGTCCATGTTTTCAAAATGATTTTCATGATTTATTTATACGAACAAGATTATTTTAAAAATTTAACCCCTTTAAAAATTTTAAAATTGTTATGGGAAACATTGATTCAAAAATATATATTAAATTACTTCATCTATAAATTTGTGACTTTTAAATGATTTCATGAAAATGGATATTTCTCTCAAAGAGGTTGATTGACCATTTTGAACTATGTCATCATCTCTTACATGTTAATATTCATGATTGAGGTTGATTTATTATAATAAAATCATCCATATAGTATTGAATTAGTTATGATATGTTTGACAGTGGATGTTCTATTTTTATAACATTGATGGTTTAGGGTTAAAGTATTGACATTTCGAATACTAGTTTTAATATAAATGATTATGTTTTGTTTCTCCCTTTTCATATGAGGAATTCATTGGACTTAATAAGTGACGGTTGGGCCCCTTTATAGCCCTTAGATGCATTAGTTGGTCTCATGAGACAAAATAGTGTCTTGGAACAAGTCCTTGACATAATATTTGTGAATTGTCTTGAAACAAGGCCTCGATGTAGTGGTCATGATGTCTGACATTTTTCATTTTCTCATTTGGAGATTAGTTATTGATTTTACATATGATTATTTGACTAGTAGAATATCCATGTGAATTTTTATATGGTAATTTTTGATTTATTTTTTCCATATTATACTGAAGATAATGGTTTAAAAGGCATCTATTTAAAATATGTAACTTTCCATAAAAGTCTATAATTAATTATGATAGCTTCCTCTATAATGTTTATCCTTACTTAGAATATGAGATCACCCCTTTCTTATGTTTTATTTTCCTAAGATGCCATGATGTGTTTTATTATTGATATGAAGGGTTAATCTAGGGTAATAATGGAATTATAGAAGAATTATCTATGTCGTTTTTTGTTAGAAATTGTAATGGAATGTTCATGTATGTAAAATATTTTTCAATATTGATAAACTGATCGGACCTTCATGACATGATTCTCTGTATCACACTAATGTATTAAAATAATGGACAAACTTAGGGCTTCTGAGGTTGGGGCATTACATTTAGTATCAAATAAAGTTTATAAAAATCCTTGGAAATAGTTTTAGAAAAATTATATTTGGGATCATAAACCTAAGATAGACATTGAGGATAAGTATATAATACCCCCAAAAAAATTTGGCAATGATCATGGATAACCTAGGATTAAACCAAATATATTATGGATTGAAAGAACCATCCCTTGATTATGAGGTTTTCTTCAATGGGATGTGTTTCTCACCCTATGATTTCTAGTATTTGTTAATGGAGGAAACAAGAAGGAATTGGAATAACATAGAGTTTGTTGTAAAATCTGTTGATTTTGAGCAAAAAATTGGATAATGATTGGAGAGAAAGACATTGTTATTATGCCAAATCAGTTATAACAATATATGATTAACAATTTGATCCTTTATGACATTACTAACACATTACATAAGAGTAAGATGAATGTTTGTAAATGTTCAAACATTAAGAATCATAGAGGAAATAAGATTTAGATTCCTACATGTTAATAAGAAGGCATGAAGAACCCTGAAGAATATGTCAAATGGTGGGGAAGTTGTTATCTCTGTAGGAAAAAGGGTCATAGTGTGACCAATTGTTATGGAGTTCAATGTATCATCTGTGGAATTCATGGGAATTACCCAACTCAATTCCTAGACATAAGAATATACTTCAAAACTATGGAAGCACATATTACAGTCCAACCATTAAATTGAAAGGGTTGATGTATTAATGTATTTTGATCCATGAATTATAAATATAGAATTATATAAGGGGTATTCAATTTATTTTTTCACTAAAAATTTTCAGTAATATAATGAATAGTTATAACGGAAAATAAAATTGATTTAAGGGTATGATTATAATTGGAGAAAATATGATTATGATAAAGATTAACCTTAATATATTTATTATGTTATGATAATGATGTTTGGATAAAGATATTATGGATTTGAATAAGAAAATTGGATGATTCTAGTTTCTTGTGAAATAATTATGGATTTTTCAATAATAGGGTTATGCTATCATGGATGAAGTATACAACTTTTTGGGACTTAAAGAATAATAAAAAATGTTTTGGAACATGGTATCATGAATGTCTTCAATATGGATATCTGATAATTCAGGTTGTTATCATGACATAAGAGAATACATGTTGAAGGTGTTCATATGTTTGGAATATGATGACCAAGAACTTCCCTATGAGATAACGTAGAGAGATGCTAAGCCTATTTGGTTAACCTATTCCTTATGTTGTAGGTTTTATGTTTTTTGGAAGGATAGTATGGTTATCCATTTATGCATAGTATATGTTATACTCTAGTTCATGTTTGTTTGATAAATGTATTATCTCAATATAGGTGGCTTTATGCATATGTGAAAACCATTAATAAATTTTTTTTGACAAATGGAATGACCTATAATTCTATTTAGGGATAACATGGTCTTCCATTACATAAAAAAGAAAAAAAATTAAACATCATTTTATTGAATAAGAGATGAAGTGAAAATTGTTTAAGGAATGACCAATGTTGATATTTTATTGAAATCAAGTAAGAATTTATTCTCACATTCTTCAACTTTAGGTAAAGGATCCTAAAAACCAAAAAATATACCTGGTAATTTCTATTATGATGAATGGAATGGTCCGTTGGATCATCTCATATTTATAGATATAAGATTGTTTACATTATCCTAATAATATTATCTATCGCTCTCTATAAGAAAATTATGGTTAGTTTTCTATTCCATATAAAAGTTTTCTTACATGTATCCATAGTATGTGTTATTTCTGGTTACCTTCATAAATACCCTTCTTTATTTTAAAATAGAGTCCTCATTAATTTAATTTTTTATGTGGAATTTAAAAAAAGATATTTTTGAAATACAAAACCCCTATTTTTTAATTTTGATTTTAAATTATTAGGACACAATTTTTTGAAGGTAGGGATAATGCAACACCCCATGCTCCTATGATAAACTTACTTTTTAAATAATTCAATAATGTGTGATGTACGCAATACCTAGGTCAAGAGCACCATGACCTATCAAACAAGACATTAAAAAAGTGGTTATGAGTAGTATTAGACAAATTTTGAATTTCATATATATAACAAATAATTTTATAATTCATCTTATGTGTTTTTTATACATAATATATGGAAAAATTTAATTTTCAATATAAATGAATTATTTTTTAAAAAATGAAGTTTTTCATCCTTTAAATAAAGAAACATTTTTAAATTAAATATTTGACCCTTATATATATATTAAATCTGATCAAATTAAATTCTTTATTAAATTTGGGACATAAAAATTTTGTTTGGATGAATTTTTGTACTTTTCTAATAACAATTATATTTGGTTCAATTGTCAAAAATAATAAATTTAAATTGAAAACAGCTTTTTTATTGAAATAATTTATAGTGATAAATTATAAATTAAAGTGGTTTTAAATTATTTTTAGATTAAATTTTTATCATCTAATATAAATTATACCATTGGAAGGAATTTCAAATTTAAATTTTAAATAAACACATGTAAATATTTTGATTGGTTTTACTTTTAAAAACATTCTCTCTTATTTTGACAATGGGAATTAATTTTAAATAAATTTATTATTATTTTTTGTTTAGAATTTGGAAAAATGGATTCCATATTTGGAACCATAAGGTAATTTTTTTTCAAATAGGTACCTTTTATTTTTTACATTATGAATAGTAACATCAGTAATTATTTTCATTTACCACGGATAAAGTGTACATCGGGTAAGTGAGTGTAAAAAATAATATTATAATAACATTAAAATATTTTAAAACACATTTTAATTATAATGGATGAGATATGTCTGACCATGGGAACCCATAGGAATATTTTAGAACCCCATGGGACCACTTGGGTGTGATAATGACATGTTATAAGAATTAATTTAAAGTAAAGATAATTATAACATAAACATGTATCTTTTACTAAACAAAAATTTAATATAGGGTTATATGACATATCTATTTGACTATTAATAGTCCTTAGAATTATTAAAATTGTTTTTACATCATATTATTTTATGTATAATTTTTATACATTATATAATTATATTTATTTTTTACAGAATGGTAATGTAGTGATTATATTATTAATGAATGATTCAAATAACATAATTTATAAATATTAAAATAATTGTAATTTGAACATTTTGATGCCATACATGATTTTTTGAAGAAATTTACATATGAGGGACGAGTTCATTCCTTTAGTTTGAAGGCATCAAGTCTAAATAGGGTCAAAATTGACATAAATGAGTTTTTAAGAAAAATATTATTTTATTAAATGATATGAAAATACTAAAAATATGTTATTCGGCCAACTAACACAGATAATGTTACAAATGAAATTATTTTTCAATATAAGGTTCTCTTGGAATTTTATAGTTTCTAAATTAACCCAATAGTATATAAATACAAGAAGACATAGTAAGAGTTAAATTGTATAACTAACGGTTAATCCCAATGATAACGTTAATTTCTGGAACTAAACTTATCAAAAAATAATTGAATGAGAGGATTTTGACCCATACTCATCTTACCCTAAAATTAAATCACATTTAAGATATTATATTCCTAAATCATTTTATTATAAATTAATGAATCATGATTTTTCCTAAAGTGCCTATCTCCTCCCTTATAAAATGTCACGTTTCCTTGAAATTAATTCTCACCTCCAAATCCGTTTTTCTCTACCAAACCCTACCCATTTCCTCTAGTAACTTCCTTAATATCATTCTAGTGTCTAAAATTTGGATATAAATCCATCTTATGGAGCTATTTTTTTCAAATAAAAAAGATACACCTGAAAAGACATAATTGTTTTATCACCTCTTTTAATGTTCTATTCTTCTTATACCTTCTATTTATCTATTTTTTCAATAATGAAATAATAAATATAGTACCTATCACATGATTATATATTATTATAATTATGGGAAAACAATATTCCTACTTTTACCCATCCTACGAAAAACAATATCACTATGCGTGCGAACGTACGACTTCCCGTCACTACTCCACAGTGTAATTTTTTTCATGTACACTTTATTTCTATGGGTTTGAAGGTAAATTTTAAGGATGTAAATAATATATATAACATGATATTTATTCCCTAAAATTTATATTCCATAAAATTCCAAACCATTTTACCATTAAGGAAATGATAATGTTGCTCGTGTGTACGTACGGTTTACCATCTCCACGACACGATGAGACTCATCTTCCATGATCACCATCTAAGAGTGATAATAAAAATTATTATTTTTAAAAATTATGAAATATATGACAGAATAATGCTACTGTGATTAAATATATATAAACATATAGATCATTCACTCAATTTCATTCAATACGATACGAAAATGGAAACACCGTTCATGCGTACGTACGACCTACCATCTCCATGAACAATGTGTTCCATTTTATTTATCTATCAATTATATATATATTTATATTGAGAATATAGATGATATATAAATCATATTTTAAATTTTTTAAGTAAAAATTTATGATTTATGTAATTTGGTAAAAATTAACATGTAAAAATACATACGATAATGAAAGCGACCAATACCTGAAATGTAGATTTAACTTGGAAATTATTAATAAAAATATATTATATTGTTATAAAAGAATCATGATATGTTATCATAAATATTATTATGATTATTATATAATTTAATAATATGTTTAAAACATTATAAAGGGGTTTTGGGCATGTACGGAGAGTATCATACCTACTGTAAGGGTTAATTCCTCAATCCCATTATTATCTGTATAAGGCCCCATCTTTAAACCTTACTTAATCTTGAGTTATTACAAGATTACACATTTAGGATCTTTTCAGGTTTAGAGTTTTAGAGAATTAGATCATAATACATGCATTGCATTCCACATTTAAACAAAGTGGTTACATAAAAGATAGTATTCATTTTTTCCCATCAACGGAAAAATATTGAAAAATAAAGCATGGATTCTTTCTTGACACTTCCTTGACACTATCATCTTATCATGTACCTTTCCCTTGACCCGTGAAAAACATTTCAAAAAAAAAAACTTGGGATGAGCATAAAAAGCTCAGTAAGGGTTATCAAAATATGGAAAGGAAACATGAGTTCATATATATATAAGAATGAAATCACACTTTACCCATAAAACATAGGCGTATCAAATCATGAATAAATCATAGAAATCATAAGACATAAAAGGTAACTTGAGGCATTCATAACATTCTTACGTAGGGATTAACCCTCTTGGTTACATTTGGAATACCCACCACTGTATATTCCCTAAATCTCTTCAGAGAAACCTTAACGTTTCACTCCTTCGTGTTACCCAATGCATTGGAGAGATATATCGGGCTCACCCACCCTTAGTTTATCACGGAACCACCCATCTTCATAATAATTCCCAAGAACCATAACATAATCGTATCACATAAAACATGCATAAAGGAAACATAAAATTTCCACTTTTCAATCACAAGATATCAATACAACACATTGATATAAAAACATTATGAAAACCATTTTAAATACCAAAATAAAATAAAAGTAAAACATGGTATTTATTTTTCTTTTAAAAAAAGGTATGGCTTGTAGAGGAAGCCGAAACTCAAATAATGGTCACGGCGGCAGAGAAGTCGTTGTCGCCACATACGTACGACAAAATCATTACCTTTTGTCGTTTAGTAAAATGCTTTGTATAAAAAAGACTCCTTTCAGATAAACGTAAAAGTCAAAGGGGTTTATACACCGTATAAAAGAAGGTTTTGTGTAAAACAAAATATGCCTCAATGAAAGGAGATTGAGACGAAGTCCCATACAAAGACGGTATCCTTGGATTAAAGATAAATCAATTACATAATTATGTGTGACAAACTAATACACCAAATATAAGTGGATACTAAGTGTGAAATAATCAGAGGTTATTCACACATATTCATAGAACGACATATTCAAGGAGTACAATCTTATCCCAAAGAATCAAAATTGGGTTAAGAAGTTCCCTTGCAAAAATTTGACAGCCTAACGGCGTCACTAAAAAATTCAGAAAATGAGTTGATGAGAGATAAAAAGGGTATCTCATCACTTGGATATAAAATTTAAATCACTAAGGATATAGAAGAACATATCCCAACATAATTTTATGTGACTTAAAAGACATAACAAAAGAAGTCTTTTAAAAAGAGGAGGGTGAAAGGTTCCCTTACCGACATGGGTATCTTTGGAAATATACACCCCGTGAAAGAAAGACAATAAAAAATTGATGTAAATACTCATAAATGAAAGTATATTACACAATGAGTAAAATAATGGCCAGTACATACACCACTCAAAGAAAATTGTGGCAAATGTAACATAAATCTCACGGGAATAAAAGTGAGATGAAAAATCCCTTACGAAAACTCGGCAGCCTAACGACGCCACTTAAAACATCCAAAAATGGATTGATGAGATCAAATAGGGTCTCTCATCATATTAAAATAAAATTTACAGCAAGAGGAATATAAAATAACATCCCCCATCATAACAAAGAGGATCTTAAAAGAAGTGACATAAAGGAGAGTACTTAAAAAGAAAGAGAGAGGTTAGATCTCTTACGAAAATTCGGCAGCCTGACGGCGGCACACAAAACATCCAAAATGGATTGATGAGAGAGAATAGGGTCTCTCATTATATGAACATAAAAAATACAGTAAGAGTAATATATAATAACATCCCAATCATAATAAAGATTATCTTAAAAGGAATGACATAAAAGAGTGTACTTAAAAAGAAAGAGAGGAGTAGGATCCCTTACCTCGGGTCCGACTTGACTCGATCGTTCTTTAATCTCCTGAATAATAAACTTGAGTTAATTTATACATCCTTAAGAACCTTTTTCAAGTTCATTATTACTTTTATATCACTTATTACCATGTCATGAACACAATGTTATTATTTAAGTTAATAATGGTCGTTTTAACGATCATTGGTACTTGAGTCAAAAAACATAAACTCTTTATAATTACAAGTTGTTCATGTGGTAAAATATCCATTATATCTAGAATTTTATTCATGATTTAGATATCATATATATCATATATATCCAGTATATTCATTCATTTATAATATTAGATAACATTTAGAGTTAAGAAATGAAATGCACCGTTCATGGAGACGGTAAGCCGTACGTACGCATGAACGCTACTTCCATTTCTATTTCATATTTAATGGAATTAAAACATATTGATACATAATAGTATTTTAATTCCAGTATGGTATCATATATAATATCATTAAATATATCCTTTATACGTACCACATATGGTATTAACGAATCAAATCACTTTGAGGGGGCGATAGTCCGCACTTCCTAAAATGTAGATATCGCGTATACCCATAATGGAAGCCATAAAGGTATGCCATAAATGAACAAAACAGAAGCCTAAGGAAAAGATAAAAATATTATATATCATATATAAATGTAGTGACATCATAATGGCCACCATGAAAGGTGTTAAGAGAAGATTGAACAATCATCATTTCGTGAGGCAGTAATTCACCATCCACATAAACAGTATGTTCTTTAACCATTAGATTAAGGTGTGTGTACGTGTAGCTCGAATCCTTAACATAACAACATCATAGTATATTGACGATACTTGTGTTGTTACAAAATAAAGGAATAAAAAGAGTTTAGGGGGGTGGAGAAGCAAAATAAAACAAAAGGACTCAAGTGAAGACATTGCCTTAAAATCGGGTAACTCCCTTTGGTTTGAGCTCAAAGGATTCCTTGGGAAGACTTCTGACCAAAGTGAGGCTTCTAAGAGTTAGATAGGGATGTTGAGAGAGAAAATGGGTAGGGGTTGGCAGAGCCAAAGGCTTTGGAAGTGTGGGTAAGGAGGTAGAGGTGGGGGCCTTTTATAAGAGGAGAGGAGTGGCACTCTTGGAAAGTAAAGAAATGTTACTTTATTTAAGAATGAGTTTAGGATTTTAATGGTCCCAAATTGATGTGTTTCGAGGGTAAGGTGATAAGGGTTAGAAATCCTCCCATAAAATAGGTTTTGGACATGTGTAGGTCTTAGAGTTTACATTATCCTTCTATTTTATTTAAATCGTTAAATAATGAGGTCATCGCTGCATCATCATGATGTCATAAATAATTTAATTTTTTTAATGTCTAAAAATTATAAAAAAATACAATGATGTAGGAAATGTTTTTATCTTTACAATTAATATTTATAGTAAAAAATCCAACTTATATAACCCCATTTAAAAATTGTTTTAGTAAAACAACTCATGTTTGTGTTATTTTAATTTTAACATTAAATAAAAAGGTATTTATGTCATTTTCCAACCAAAGTGGCTCCATGGGGTCCCCAAGTTGACCCATGGATTTTATTGGTCGGCCATGACTCATCCAATGAGGATAGGACATGTGTCTAGGTCATTTAATATTATTAAAGCATTATTTTTACCTTAAACTACACTAATTACCTCTAATCGCGATTAAAAACTTAATAAGTTACTATTCACCAAAAAATTATTTCAATCCCATTGAACCGAATTTTACTTCTTAATGAAAACCATGTATGTTGGATTTTTTAAATTCAAAACACAAAGGTGGCAAAATTTCACTTAAACGGAAAATCAGTTTTTATAAGTACCACTTAGTGGTTTCACTATTCATCAAAAATTGAAGTTTTTCAGAAAATTACCACAAATTCACCATAGGCTATATTTGATATTCTGAATTAAAAAATGATGTCTATTTTAAAAAATTCAAAACATATAAGTTGCATTAATTAATTTAATAATTAATTCCCGTTGTCAAAACAAATAGCGTGTTTTTAAGAAACAATATCTATTAAAAGATTGACATGAGTTTAAGTCCAATTTCTAAGTGAAATTAATTCCAATGACCACCATTGGATTTAATGGTAAAAATATAATCTAATTTCACTTTAAAACCAATTTAAAATATAATATAATAATATAAATAAATTAGATTAAAAAGAGGTTTTGAATTAAAATACAACATTTTTCACTATTCATTAAAAAATGTACTTTATCGGAAAAATACCAAAAATTTACACAAAGTAAATTTTGATGTCCTGATTCTAAAGAATAATTTTATTTTGTCAAATATAACACATACAATTATCAAAAAGTGGATTTAAAAGAGGTTCTCTATCAAAAGGCGGTTAATCAACCTTTTAAAGAATATTAGAATGTTTACGCTTAAAATTGAATTCATTCACATTTTTAATCCTCTAACATTTATTGTAAAAAGTAAAAATATTTGACAAACATATATAATCATTTTGTAGTTAGTTATATTCATTCCTGCCATCACAACAGTTAGGTGTTAACTACCTTTTAAAATAATATTATTTTATTATTAGAGTGCAAGATAAGATTCTCAAGAAACTCGTTGTTGCGTGTTGGGTATGCCATCGAGCATAGCATCCCCTTTAAAGTTATATTAATATTTTATTCACAAATATGGATAAATGCGAAAATGTCATACTCTTTATTTACCTGGGGTGTTACAATCTGAGATTTTTTAAGTGTGTGCATTTATTGAAACATATTTATCATAGATGACCATGTTCCAATTTTTTTTTCAAAAGGAACCATTTAATTTTTTTTGGAATGGTCTCTTTAACTAGATCTTCATTTTAACTATTTTAAAAATTTATTTTTCAATGTTTATTTAATTAATGTTTATGTTTTCAAAATAATTTTAAGTATTTATTTATATTAACATTATGGTTTTAAAATGGCAATTACATTCAAAATTTTCAATTTGGTATGGGAAAAATTGATTCAAAAATATCTTTTAAATGTCTTCATTTATAATTTGTGTGACATTTAATTGACTTTATAAAAAATGGATTTCTCTCTCGAAGAGGTTTACTGATCATTTTCAACTATGAAAACATAATTTAATGGATATTATTCCTGATTTAGGTAGATTTATTATAAGACAATCGTCCATATTTTATTGAATGAGTTATGATATGTTTGACTATGGATGTTCGATATGTAATCATGGGTGGTTTAGGATTAAATTATTGAAATTTCATATTCTAATTTTAATGTGAATGATAATTTTATGTTTCACCATTTTCAGATGAGGAATGTATTGGACTTAGTAAGTAATGGGTGGGGCCCTCTATGGACCATTAGATGCATCGGTAGGTCTCGTGTGACAAAATAGTTTCTTGGGACATGTCCATGACAAAATATTTGTGTATTTTCATGGAAAATGTCCTTGACATAGTTGTTATGATGCCCAATATTATGAATTACCACATTACGAGATTAGTTATTGATTTTACATGTGATTATTAAACTACTAGAATATTTATGTGCATGTTTATATAGTAGTTTTTGATTTATTTATTTATATTATGATGAAGATAATGTTTGAAAAGGCTTATATTTAAAATCTGCACCATACCTTAACATTTTATGATTATTTGGGTTACATTCTACTATACTGTTTATCCTTTCATAGCATCTGAGCTCACCCATTTCTTATATTTTATTTTCCCAGGATTCCAAGAATTGATTTATGATTTATATGTTGGGTTAAGCTATGAGAATAACAGAATTTTAGAAGGATTATCTATGTTTTGTTTTATTTTATAAATTATAATGGAATTTTCATGCAGATAATCTATTTTCCAAGTCTGATAAATTGATCAGTCAATCATGACATGATTCTTTATATCAGGCCAATGTATTAAAATAATGCACCGACTCTTGGATTTTGTGGTCAGGGAAATAGAGTTGAAATCTAAGGAAGTTTAGAAACCACCTTGGAAATAGATTTTGAAAACATAGATTAGGGATCATAACCCTAAGATAGACTTTAAGGAATAATGTAGACAAACCCCATAGAATTTTGGTAATGGTCATGGATAACCATGGATTAAACCTAAAATGTTATAGATTGAAATAAAATTCCCTTGATTATGTGGTTTTCTTCAATGAGATGTGCTTATCAAACTATGATTTTTGGTCTTAGTTAATAGAGGAATCCAGGAGGAATTTGATTAACATTGAGTTTGTTGGAAAATTTTGTGATTTTGAGCAAAAAAATTGGATAATATCTGGATAGAATGTTATTGTGATTATTCTGAATCAGTTATCACAATATATGGTTAATAATGTGATCTTTAATTAAATTCCTAACAAAATGTGTAAGAGAATGATGAACGTTTATAAATTTCATAATATTAATAATCTTTGATGAAATAAGATTCATTTTCCCACATTTCAAGATTGATGGAAGAAGAACCTTGAAGAATACCTCAAATGGTGTGGAAGATGTTATATTTGTAGGAAATGAGTCAAAGAGTGACCAATAGTTATGGAGTTTAATGTCTCATCTATGGAATTCATGGGAATTAACCAACTCAATTTCTAAAAATATGAATCTACTTATAAACAATGGAAGGAAATATTCCATGCCAACCATAAATTGGAAGGATTGAATTATTTATGTATTTTTCTCTAGGAATTATGAATAGTGAATTATATAAGGAGTATTCAGTTTATGTTTTTCATTAAGTATTTTCATGAATATGTTGAAATTTTATAAAGGAAAATAAAATTTATTTATGGTTAATATTATTTTCATAGAACATATGATTAATGTAATTTTATCCCATAATATATTCCCTATGTTTATCAAATGATGTTTGGAAAAAGATATGATGGATTTGAAAATTTAAATCGGATGATGCAAGATTCTAGGGAGCTAATTATGGATTCTTCTATAAGAGGGTTATGTTTTCATGGACGAAGTATACATCTTTTTGGGAAATAAGGAATAATCCACTATGTTTTGGAATAAAGAAACATGAATGGATTCTATAAGGATATTTGATAATTTCAGTTGTTACCATTAATTATGAGAATACTTGATAAAGGTGATCAAATATTTGGAATGTGACAACCATGATATTCCATATGAGATATGGGAGTTAAATTCTAAGCTTATTCAGATCACCTATTTCTTAAGTTGTATATTTTCAGTTTTTGGAATGATTGTAAGGTAATCCATTTATGGATAGTATATGTTATACTTTATTTGAGGTTTTTTTTATTAATGTATTATCTCACTATAGGTGGACTTATGAATAGGTGATAACCCATGCTAACTTTTTTTTGATAGAATGAATGACCCATGGTTCTATTTAGGGATCACGTGATCTTCTAACACTTCAGAAATGGAAAATTCCACTTTATTTCCATGAATAATATATGAATTAGAAATTGTTCAAGGCATGATAAATGCTAATATAGTATTGAAATCAAGAAATAATTTCTTATCATGTTCTTCAATATTATGGAATTTATTTTGGAAAACAAAAATTTATTCCTTGTACTTTCTTTTATGATGAATAAAATGGTCCCTTGGATCATCGTAGATTTATGGCTACTAGATTATCAATATTATCTTAATAAAATTCTCTATCAATATCCATCAGAACATGATGGTTAGTCTTCTCTTTCATTTCCATGATTTCATAAATAGAACCATAATATGTATTATTTATTTTAACCTTATTACTTACCTTTTTTTATTTTAAAATAGAGGCCTCATTAATCCATTTTTTGATTTGGACTTTCTAATAAGATATTTTGAAATGTAAAACCTAGTTTTTAATCCCATGAATAAATTTAGAGGATGGAATTTATTTATGTATTGGATAATTTAACACCCCATGCATCCACAATATGCTTCCTTTTTAAATAATTCAATAGTGTGTGATGTACGCAACACTGAGTTCAAGCGCACCAAAACCTATCAAACTAGCTATTTAAAAAAGTGGTTATGAATAGTATTTAAAAGATTTTTTATTTTTTATATATCCCAAAATATTTTGAAATTCATCTTATGTGTTTATTATACATAATATAACGAAAAATTCAATTATTCAAATAAAATAATTATTTTTCAAAAAATGCATTTTTTTCTTCTTTTAATGGACAACCCTTTTTAAATCCACTATTTGAAAAATCATATTTTAAATTTGATGAAATCAAATTATACTTTAGAGGGGGGACATAAAAATTTATTTAGGCTGACTTTTTGGTACTTTTCTGATAACTTTCATATTTTGATGAATAGTGAAAAATAATAAATTTTAATTGAAAACAACTTTAAAAAAATGTATAGTGGTAAATTATAAATTAGAGTAGTTTTCAAATTTAATTATATTATTTTTTTATCATTTAATATAATTTATTTAATTGTAAGTAATTTTAAATTTAAATTAGACAGAAACACATGTCAATCTTTTGATAGTTTTTACATCTTAAAATTTTCTCTCTTGTTTTGACAACGAGAATCAATTTTAATTTAATTTCTGAAAATTAATAGTTTTGAATTTAGAGAAATAGATTATATATTTGTAATCATAAGTTAAAAATTGTAAAAATAGTTACCTTGTATATTTTGACATTTTGAAAAGTAAATTTAGTAATTATTTTTATTTACAATGGTTAAAGGGTAAATCAGGTAAATAATGTTAAAAAATAATTTTATAATAATATTAAACTACCCTAACACATGTCCTAATCCTATTTGATGTGATATTCTCGAACATAGAAATTATTATGATGGTTTTAGGATCCCATGTTACCATTTGGGTTTGATAATGACAATTTATAAGAATTAATTTAATGTAATGATAATTATAACAGAAACATTAATCTTTTACTAATTTTTTTTAATATAGGGTTATATGAATGATATATTTGACTATAAATAGTAATTAATAAGATAAAAACAGTGACTACATCATTTTATTGTATTTATAATTTTTATACATTAGATAAATATATTTATTTATGACAGGATGATGATGTAGTGTTTACCTTATGAATGAATGATTCAAATAAATGAATTTATAAATTTGGAAAGAAATGAAATTTGAACATTTTGATGCCATACATGATTTTTTTTGGATGAAATTGAAATATTAAGTAGTATTGAACACATTGGGTTCTACAGAATCATGTTGTTAGGATTTTAACAAAAATCTATTATTAAATAGTGTCAAAATAGACAAAAATGAGTTTTTACGGAAAATATTATTTTCATAAATGATATGAAAATAATAAATATATAATATTAAACAAACTAACATATATAATGTTAAAAATTTAATTAATCATCCACACCAGGTTATATAGTCATTTTATTGTAACTAAATTAACCCTATATTATAGAAATACAAGAAGACACATTAAGAGTTAAACTATTTAACTAAGGGTTTATCCCAAAATATTCGGGTTATTTCAATAACTAAATTTGAATAAAATTATTTGTAATAAATGATTTAGATCCATAATCATCATAGCCTCTAATTAAATAATTTTTTATCTTTTATAAACCGAAAATAATTTTATTATAAACTAATATTTATTTATTTTTCATAAAGTGCCCCTCACCTCTCTTAAAAAATAGAACTTCTAATTATATTGAATTTACACCTACAAAGAAATTTAGCTCGGCATAATCCTTTCCATTTACTATAATAAAATCCATAATATCATTCTAGAGGCCAAAAATTGGACATAATTCCATTATTTGGAGTTATTTATTGCAAATCAAAAGCAGACTCCAAAAAAGTGGTAATTGTTTTATCATCTCTTTCAAAGTTAATTTCTTCTTCTATCTCCTATTTCTATATTGTTTCCATAATAAAATAATAATTACATTACCTTAGACATTCTTATATGTTATTATAATTATGGTACAACCATATTCTTCTTTTTAATCGTCCTACAAAAAACTATATTACTATGCATGCGTACGCACGACTTATCGTCTCCATGATGTGGTGTAAATTTTTTTTCATGTACACAATATTTCAATGGGTATAATGATGAATATAATGGATTTAATTAATAAATATAACATTATATTTATTTTTTAAAATTTATATTCCATCCAATTCTATACCACTTAAACATTTAGGAAATGACATCATCACTCATGGTTATGTACGACTTACCGTCTCCACGACATGATGAGACTAGTTTTCCATGTTCACCATCCAAGAATGATAATAAGAATAAATATTATTAATAAGAATAAAATATATGAAATAATAATGATACTGGGATGATATATATATACATATATTTCATTCACTTACTTCCATTCAATACAATATGAAAACAAAAACAACATTCATGCATACGTATGGCCAACTATCTCCATGAACGATGTGTTAAAATTTATTAATATATCTATTATATATATTTATATACAGAATATAAATGATATATAAATCATATTTTACATTCTAGAAGTATGTTAATTATGATCAATGTAATATTATAAAAAAATAACAATTCAAAACACGTATGGTAAAGAAAGAGATTATTACCAGAAATATTACATTAACATGGAAATTATTAATAAAAAGGTAATATAATGTCTTAAAAGAATCATAATATGATATCATAAATATTATTATCATTCTAATATAAGTTAATAATATGTTTAAAAATATTATACTGGAGTTTTAGACACATACAGAGAGTATCAGACCTATGGTAAGGGTTAATTCCTCAATCTTGTTGTTATCCAAGATTGATTATGTGTATGTATTTATTGTATCATATTTATCATCCATGTAAATGTTTCACTAATTTTTTTTCAAAAATAATGTTTTATTTTTTATGGAAGGGTCTCTTTAAATATATCATCATTTTATCTATTTGAATGATTTATATTTCTTTGTCTATTTAATTATTTCCCATGTTTTCGAAATTTTTTTAGGATTTATTTATATGGAAATGATTGTTTTAAAATGCTAATTCCTTTCAAAAGTTTCAAAGTGGTATGGGACACATTGATTCAAAAATATATTTTAAATTACTTCCTTAAATAATTGTGTGACTTTTAAAAGATTTCATGAAAAAATGGATATTTCTTTAAAAGAGTTTTACTGATCTTTCTCAACTACATCAACATCCTTTACGGGATATTATTCTTGATTAAGGATGATTTACTATAATACAATCATACATATTTTATTGAATGAGTGATGATATATTTGAATGTGGATGTGCTATTCTTATTACCATTCATGGTTTATTGCTAAAGTATTGACATTTAGTATGCTAGTTTTAATACAAATTATTATGGTATGTTTCACCATTTTCATACGAGGAATGAATTGGACTTATTAAGTGATGGGAATGGCGCACTATAGCCCCTCAATGAATCAGTAGGTCTCATGAGACAAACTAGTGTCTTAGCACAAGGTCTTGATAAAATATTGGTGTATTGTCGTGGCACAAGGCCTCGACGTAGTGGTTATGATGTCTGAAATTTTTCATTCCCTCATTATGAGATTAGTTATTGATTTTACATATGATTATTCAACTAGTAGAATATACATGTGCATGTTTATATAGTAATGTTTGATTTATTCATGCTATCTTATGCTGAATATAATGTTTTAAAATTATTCTGTTTCAATTTTTTATATTCCCTTAAATGTTTAGTATTATTTATGATATATTCCATTATATTATTTATCCTCACTAGGCATCTGAGCTTACTCATTTCTTATTTTTTATTTTCCCATGATGCTATGAAGTGTTTTTGGATTAATATGTTGGGTTAAGCTAGGGTAATAATGGCATTTTCTATGCTAAGTTTCATGTTAGAAATTGTATTGTAATGTTTATATATGTAATATATTATCAAAGACTACTAAGCATATTGGTCCTTCAAGACATGATTCCTTATATCATGCCAATTTATTAAAATAGTTCACCTACTCTGGGTTTCTAGGGTCACGACGTTAAGAAACCTAAGGTAATAACAAAAAACTCATATTACCCACATCTAGTATGAAAATAAATTTTCAAGATTTCATCTTAGTTCACCTTCATCTGATTGTACCCAGAGCTCAAGTTAATCATAAAAAAAAATACTAAACTCACTGGAGATGATCAAACAAGTCATTGATACGAGGAAAATGATACTTATTCATAACAGTAATTTTATTCAAATATCTATAATCAATTAAAATTCTCATGGAACTATCTTTCATTTTAAAGAAAAAACAAGATAATTCCATGGTGAAGTGCTATGATGAATGAAGCCTTTAATAAAAAAACTCATATAACTAAAATTTTAGTTCTAAAAGTTCAACTTCAGCCATTTAATAAGGGGTTTTGAAATTGTCTTTATAGCAGCTACCAAGTAAATAGTAAATTCAGCTTCTTGATTCGGTATAACACAAAGAAACTCATCATAAAATATATCAAGGTATTTATTTTCCATTGAAACATCATTAATTTGACTAGTTCTGTTTATAAAATATATGTGAAAGGTAAATACCATTCCCATTATTTAAAAGATTCTAAACTTTTTTATGTGTTATCATTTTTATCAGTTCATTCCTATATTAAAAATGAAACTCTTTAAAATAAATAATTCTTCATCTCTAAAATCAATCATATCATGATAAATATAAAGAAAATTCTTGCCTAGAATAACATCAAACTCTACCAATGATAAAACAACCAGTTTTTCAGGTAATTGCATTCCATATGCAATAATAATAAAAAAAATTCAATGTTTTTTTTCTATAAAATTTCGCCATTATTTCTTAACCACAAGTTCTTGTCTAATTTCCTGAGGTGAAATTTATAAATCACTAGAATATTTATTATAAATAAAGGAATGTGTAGACCCTGTATCAAAAAAATTTAGAAAATTCTGATTGGGAAAAATGTACCAGATACCAATTCATTAGATAGACCCACATCTGTTGATGTAGTTGCAAAGGATTTCACTGCACCTTCATGCTTATAATATAGATACTTATCATCATTCATATATTTCTTTGGGTAAGTATTCAAATAATTCCCCACCTCACAAGATTTAAAACACTTTTCACTTTTATTATTAGAGTGAATATTGAGATCATTTTATTAACAATCTCGAACTGTATATTCAAAATTTGAACATCAAAAACACTTCCCCATTTTTTAAGGAATTTCCTATGGTGTTTTGGTCTACAGGTTTCCCTAAAATAGAAACTAGACTTTTATACATTTATATTTAATTTATTGAATCTTACCCATCACTTTCCATCTAGACCTCTTGTTATGCATGTTTTCAATGTACATTTAATCGTTATCAAAATCCATTTTTAGCCTCTTATCACATAAAACAATTTTCTTATAACATTTGAATTCAGTGGAGGTGAATACACTTCAATATCTTGGATTCAATACTGATTAAAAACAAATTAATTTTCTATCATGATCCAGAATAAGATTTAGAGAGTATATTTACAATTAGGAGATGTTTACTCCATACACAGTCACCGAATCCTCCTAATTTTATTTTAATTCAAGGAATTTATTTTCCATCCTATGTTGAACCAAATAAGGAAAATATTATGAAGGAAATTATTTTGAAATTCACCCCACTCCATGAAATCAATATCCTTACTATCCCTAATATTCTTGACCATTGACCACAACTGGTCGAATTCACCTCAATACTATAAATAGAAATACTAACATTTTGTTAATCCAAACACCCCATGACATAAAATATCTCTTAAAGGGAATTAAACCACCCTTCAACTACCAATTGGTCAAAGTATCCAATGAATACTGTTAGTAATTTCATCAAAAATGTTCCACTACTATCATTTGGTTATTCTCATAAAAGGATGCCACTACAATTTATATTAATTATCAAATGATCCATTACTCACAAAAACATCCCGATTCTAATTCTAAACATTCTAGGTTGCATATTCAAAATGAAATCAGCATCTCGGTTCCTTCTAATTTTAGTTTCCCTATTTTTTAAACGGAAAACCATTCTGGAGAGACATATCTTAGATGAAGAAACAAGTTAACATTCAAATAATATATCATATTAATATAAACATAAGGTAAAAATAATTTATGATTTTATGTTAAAATCATCATAACCCATAAGATTATCTAATCCATTCTCTGATACCAACTATAAAGACCCTGCCTTTGACATTACATAATCGATTAAATTTTTTTATAAATCACCTCATTACATTCGAGATGATATTTTTGGTTTAATGTTTTATAAATTTAGGAAATAATTCATACATATCAACACACATGTAAAAAAAGTGGGTAAAACTAAAATACTATCCATTTAATCTATTATACCAATTATTTTAATTAAAATATGAATTATTTTCATGAAAAAGTCTTCACAACATTCATGTTGGATTCTCTGTTTCTCTTACCCATCATTAAATCATATGGTTTTTTAAACTTGGGATGAGAAAAACAATCTTAGTAAGGGACATAAAAGGAATAAGTGAAACCATTATTACATTTATACTAATAAACATATGAAATAATTTTCACAAATACATACTACTCACCCCATAAGTATCACATATCTACTTTGAAAAGACAAAATATTTCCATAAAACATGGAAAAAATAATAACATAAAGGAAAAAGGGGGAATTAATTACTTATTATTGTAACCATCAAATAAAACATATTATTTTTAACCCTCATGACTACCTTAAAATGTTACCCTCATGGCTACCTTATAATGAAACCCTCACAACTACCTTATGGTGTATCTGTCACAGTTACACATGGAGTTACCATACGATCAACCTCAAACATAAACATACCAAATTTATTATAGGGAGATAAAGGCCCCACCATTAATCATAAATAATTCCCACTAACTACAACATAATCATAATATAATAATAATTTTATAAAAATATTCCTTTTGAATTTTGGGAAAAAATTAAATGAGGATTTTTAAAAGAAACATCTGTTACAAACATTTTATATTTGATGTGAGAATTGTTAAAAAAGATTTTAATATGTGTATGAAATGTAGATACACATAATAGAACATAATATAATACCAATTAATTTCACAAATAATCATATTACAACATAATCATTGATGTAGAAGGTTAACCTAAAGAATGAAAATTTGGTAAATAATTACCTTATATTGGGTTTTTCGTACATAAAACTTTTTCAAAATCTAGTATACTAGGTTAAATAGTGTTATTAACATATTAATGAACTATAATAATTTTTATACTACCTTATAGGATCCTTTTATAACAACTTTACTCTCATTTATTAATAATATTTTGTTATTTCGGTTGCTTTTGGTGCGTTTATTTCATGGTTTCCATGATATGTTCATTTGGATTTTTTTATGGAATGGAATAAAAACCATAGATGTGGAATGAAATAATATTAAAATGATAAATATTTTTAATGTTTTTCATATTAATTATTGTTTTTGATATGAGTATTAATCTTTAGATAAAACATTAGTGATGAGAATATGTTTATTTTTGTGAATTTTGATCATTGACCAATTTTGTTTTATGAATTAATATTATGCATAAAATCTGGTTCTAGAAAGAAATATAACATAAAATATGTATATAGAAATTTAATTTTACCACAATAATGGTTTTATGACCATCCTTGATGGTAGTAAATTAAAATAAAAACTCATTGTCCATTAATGTCATAAATTAACACATCACAGATGATGCTTTCATTTTTTTGTACTAAATGAGAGAAGAATATAAATTATGATGGGTTATTCAATTAATAAATAAATATTATATAATATAAATTGTCCATGAATTATCATCTCACCTTGATAAGGGGAGGTTAGGATATAATATGAAAATTGAAGAGATTAAAATGAAATTAAATGAATAGGATAATAGTTTTTACCTTTTTTATTTCCCTCCATGAGAATCTCCTTAAGGAACATGGATTGGAATATTTGGTGATACCTATAGGTATAGGGCGTGAGGATGATGTTTTTGAATGGAATTGGAAAAAATGTGAACAATCTAAAAGGATTTGAGGTGTGAGGAGAAGATATGGTTAGGGGTGGTATTCATAGTGGAAGAGAGAGGTGTTTCCCACTATAATATTCTATTGTTTAATATTGTGGATCAAGATTATGAATTTATTTTAAAATATCATCAAATATATTAAAATAATGAAATCTAGTTTGAAATATTGGGCTTATATCATCCTTACATGATCAATGACTAAATAATTCAAGAATTTGCTAAATACTATAAATTACCATATTTCACTATTCACAAAAATTCAAACCAATTTTTTTTGATGTGTAGAATTCAAAAATTGACTCCATTTTTTTGAAAATAATTTCCAATTTATGAGAAATTTTATTTTTAATTTATATTACCATTAAATATGAAAAATACAAATTTTTATATAATAACTGATTTTATAACAGATTGAAAAATTAATTAATGTCTCAAAAAATTATCTTATAATCACAAGAAAGCAATATATATATATTTGAATATATTTTGTTAAAATATATTTTATTTTGAATCATAATAATAATTATAAAATGTAAATAAATATCTATGACTTGAAAAATAATTCACACTTAATTTATTATTTTTTTTAAAAATTATTTACTAATTCCATGATTTAAATATATCGTGATTAAAATTATAAGATAGATGAATTATATTTATACTCTCATAGGTGAGGTTAATATTTTTTATTATATATTACTTAATTATAAATTCCATTTATTTAATTATAAATGTATAATTAATTTATGTATTTTATTCTAAAAAGAAAAAAATTATTATATAAGTACATGGGTAGTTAAAAATTCTCATCTTCAATTTCTATTTACATAATGTAAATTCACATCCGTTTTTTCATATATATCTTCATATTGATGGTGTAATAAGTTATTTTGGACCCCATAATTCATACTTTCTCTATATTATATCATCCAATTTATTTATGTTTTCACTATATATATATATATAATTCATCATCATAATCATATGATAATTCTATAAAAATCAGAAAATTGTATACACTTTTGTGCTAGTATTAAATGGAATCAATCATTTCATCTCCTTAAATATATTCTTGTAATTTTCATACCAATTTCATGATATATTACATTCACATCTCACTTTTTTCAATACTATCAACAACTCCACATGTGTGCATGAACGTATCAAGTTTATTTTGATTGGGGAATTAAACTATTCTATCTGGTAATAACTCATATCCCAAATTCTATTATTCAAACCATAATACAATAAAAAATGACATTATATAACATGATATATTTTACTCTAATTGAACTTTTAACTTAATTAAATTTTTTTTGAAGTCATTACAATCAACGAATCAAAACCTAACATTTTCCCTAAAGAATTTTTTTCAATCAATGGACTTAATTTAATATTTTTTATAGTGACGTAAATGAATTTTAATCCGATTTTTATTAGAATTTAATTTCACATATCTTAGTTACATCTATTTATATTAGCCATTATTTTTTAGAGAAATTATTTGATCATTAGTGTTATCTATGTTAGTAGAACTTTCAGCTATGGTGCTTATACTTTCAACTGTGTCACCATCCAAATGTATATGGATTATGTGAATTTATATTGATCATAAATATGGATCACCCATAGAAAAATTCACATTCAAATTAGTTAATTAATTTTACACAATCCATTAACAAAAAATACAATACATCATCAAAACAATAAAATTTGATTTTAAATACCCCCTTTGGAATTGTTTTTAATACTAAATACCTATTAATGGTAATGAGTTATTCAATCCTCCTCACTAAAATAAATTCAAATTTCCTTTTATTTCCTTCTATGAAATTTTAAATGAGAGACCTTAAACTTCAACATTTATGTTTTTTAGACAGAACATAAATCTTTAATTTTGTTTCGGAGAATGATAATGCACAATTTTAAATTAAATGAGCAAGAAACCAACAAAATCTATTTCTATATGAGAAATGTTTGTTATATAAAATAGTTTTGATTAAAATAGACACAAAAAATGTCCATAAAATTTAACAAATTAATACCAAAGTAAAAATATATTCCCATTGTATGTTCAATTTATTTTATTGAAACTTATTTTTATATTCATTTCAATATATAGATTAATAAAGTTTAACACTACTATTCGGATTACAGACATTAAATATATATTTTTTTACACAGTCATATGATGGTAAAATTCCTTCCCTATATGAATTATAAGTTCCTTTTTTGTGTATAGATTGGAGAAAAACATCAATGTACCTAAATGACTATAACAACATCTATTATATGGATTTTCAATGTTAAAATCATCATCATAATCATTTAGAGATTATTCTAATGGAAAAATCTATGTTCAATATCCCATATTTTCAAAATTTACTATCTTAGTTCATTAGTTTTATATAAATTTTAATTTTTAGAATTACCAATTAGGTTAGAATAACTACTAGAATATTCTTAAATTCATTGTTTTCTTTTAATTTAATCACCTTTAATAAAAATATTCTTATATAAACTCATCAAAAATTAAAAGGTAATAAGTTGTGACTTCTACTATATTTAAAAATAGAAATAGGGTTGAGAGATATTCCTCAACCCATAGAAAATATTCAACTAAAATACCTTTTCATTTACACAATCAAATATAGTTTTTAATAAAATAGATTCATTGTAATATATGATATTATTTTCATTACTTGTATTTTTTTTATTATATTAACTTTTTCTATTCTAATATCTTGGAATAAGCATTATAATTTTCCCCATTTTCAACATTAAATAAAATATTCAACTATTCCTAAAAAACTAGAATGCAATAATTCAAAATATTGGAAAGTTTTAAATGTTATTGGAACTAGTTTTTCTGGGAATCTATTATGATATCTAATGATTAAACATTTTTCTCAACAAAAAGTTATGTGTGGGGAATTAAGTGTATAATTTTTATTTATGGAATCTACCCAACATACATCCATCTCAAGTATTTCTAGATTTTTCAATGTTACAATTTTTGTGGAGACATGCAGTGATCCTCAATATAATTATTTGAGATACCTTAAAATAACTTACTAATCTTCTATATTTCCAGAATTGATTCTATTTTTTTCATGATATTTATCCCATTTACATTTTTGGATATTTGCATCAATCCGCGTTATATCTATTCGATCCACAAAGAGAAATATTTACTTTGGGGTAAAATTTTACATTATATTATTATTATATGATATATTCATAATAAATTCCATTTAACTACACTTAAATGAATATTTTTCATCTGTTTTTCATTAAATTTTCTTTAATGTTATTTGGCCATCATATTTTGGGTGTAACAGAGATGCGAATGTTTGTTTTATACTTAAACTCTTCATTATAAGGTATTTTTTCTCCAAAAATTCCTTTAATAATTTGATGATATTAAATTATTTTAGATGTAAATATATTTTTAAACATTAATTATCAGTGGTTAAAAATATTTTATTTTTTATTAACATATATTTAACTCCTTATTTATAAAATCTTTCATAATTTTTTATATTTCAGTATAACATTACAATTGATTTTATACATGTTTATATACATTTTATGACACCAATAGTGGCCGATAAAGATTTTATTCATCTATTGTTTTGATATATCCCTTATTGATGGATCAACCATTCTTTTATAAAAAACATCTTCATTATGAAAGGAATGTTGTTGAGAGAGAAATTCATGTAGGTGTTGAAGTGGAATAATACTTTGAATGGATTTTTTTGTGTCTTGTGACTGATTCTACATTTTCAGCAGGATATAATCCATCAAGTTATATTATAGGTGTCTCATGATTCCAAACTAAAAAGATCATTATATAGATATGGAGTCACATCTATGAGTTTTTTTGAAATTTTTAATGATGTCATCCATAATAGGTTGGTTATATCATGCTTGTGTATAAAAGGGTTATCTAATGTAGATGGATTTATAAGTATGGTGGAGTTAATTTGATTGATATGATCATAGAGGTGTTGATAATGAAAAAATATGATGATAACTATGGTGATCTTGGGGGTGGATATGATGAAAGAGTATTCAAATTTTAAAACAAGGTGGAGATTTTTGGAATATTTTTATTTTAAAATTTTAATATTAGTGAGAGAGAAAAAATGTGATGGATTTTTATAATGAGTAAGGAATTATATTTTTTGAAAAATTAGAGATTTGTGTTCTACCTTAATCTTGTGAATTTGGGGTGTATGACTACAAGAAAATCCCCTATGATGACAAAAATGGATTAAAAGAGACAAGTTATAGGGTTAACAATATGAAATCGGTGAGGGATAATACTGGGAAGGGGAAACCAAATTTTTATAATCTCTTGTGAATTGTTGAAAATATGAATGAATTAGAGATGATGATTAATTTGATGAGGGAATGAAGATGATGATGATTGAAAATTTCATTGATGTAATGATACAAGAGTTATAAATTTTTCCTTGTATTGAATGTATTATTTGTTGTAGAGATCATCTGTTTTGTCCTAATTCCTAATATTAAAAATAAAATAAAATGGAGTATACATGAGTGTGAAAAATGAATTTGGGAAAGAGAATAATTATTAAAAGGGATGAGAGATAAATCATTTAGATTTTATGAAAATTTTATTTTGGTGATGTGTAAAATACCATTCGATGGGAAAATCCTTTGGGTGAATTTTTTATTTTTTGAAAAAGCTTCTACTATAATAATGAGCTCCAAACCAATAAAAATTCTGATAGTTTTATCACATAAATTCAACACAACCTCACTTATTGTATAGAGTGTGAAAATTTTTCTCAACATCCAATAGATTCACTACATATGGCATTCCCATATAATTTATGATCCATATATATTATTAACCTCATACTTCCAATTATCTGATTAGTTCACCGAGGCTTATCTCTCACATAATTCCTTCAAATTTTCCAACTATATAGTCTGTTTATTATCAGTGAGATCCTTCAACCACTAAGGGTTCAACACATTTTCCTTTATATGACCTCGCCTTAATTAATGAAACATGAATCACATCACTTTCTATGTAAACACTGTATACATTCTTTAATTTTCTGTTTTGTATATCAATTCATTGTGAATATGAGAATCCTCATTCATGAAATTTAGTAGCAATCGTATGCAACCATTGATTCAATATAATAAAAAATTAATATATTTTTAAATAAATAATCACCTAAGAACATATATATATATATATATATAGTGTTATAGTCAATATTCTTACTTCAATATTAGTTGTAATTAGTGTGAATTGAAATAAAACCTTTTTCCAATCAGTTATATTATATGATATTATTTGTTACCATACATCAAGTAAATTAATTCATCATTATTAATTACTCTATCTATGATATATTTTAATCATGGTGATCATGTAACATAAAATTTTTCTATATTTATTTTTTTGAATTCTCATTTATAGTTTCCTTTTACATATTTGAATTTCACGGTATTTTTTTCTACATATAACCACATCTGCTTATCATATAAAATTTATTCCAAACTCTCCAATTTCCATTTCCTTTCTATTATATCATCAACTAAATTTATCATCATATATTTCATAAATTAAATTATTCATTATAATATTTTGATACTGATCTAGACATTTCAAAACAGTTTTGAATTGTTTGATATTCCAAATGACAATAAATTTTTTTGTGTGATTGACTCTAATCAAGTAGTCATTTGACCACTAGTGTGATTTTGGATGGTCTTGTCACATTTTTTTCTGTGTATATATGAATCTGAATGTGTGTATTAATATAAACATGTACATTTAGATGATGTGTTATACCATTTCTTTTTGAAATATATTAGATCTTATATTTAATCATTAAAATCATAAGACAACGTTTAATGACTTTAAATAACATAACAAATTTTACACTATAGTTTTTCTATGACAAGTTAAATGATGTTTATGTTAATTCAATAAATATAATAGCACCTGATTTTTTTCTTATTAATTTTTATAAAATTAATTGACATATTTTTATGTTTCATCATGTTACATAATTTAAATTATTTCAAATTTTCTACAAATTTCACTTCATTTTATCCTTAATACCTATACTAACACGATCCTTACATATTTTGGTGATCTTATTCGATCTTAAATGTCTTCTTATAGTAGTAAATCATGAATCTATTTTTCTTTTACAGTTATCAGTTTCACTATTCATGTGTATTTACTTCCAATTAATTTAAATTAAAGGCATATTAATACTACATTTTGAGAACCCATAGGTAGTTCAAAATTAAACACACACATTGAATTTTCCACAACCTATTGAATTTTTTACTTATCCCTTACCAAATGATGAGTATATACTATTGGAGTGGAACGCCTCCATAAAAACATTTTTTTAGGTTTTTTAGTTTCACTTGTTTAATAGAAACTCTGGATGAATGAAATTTGAAAATTTTTAATGTGTTATTACCTTTCAAATAAAACTTGGATTTTATATACTTTTTTTGTTTTATAACTAATAGAAACAATATATATTTTTTTAGATAAAAAATCCTTTCATTAAATCATATAAGTATTTTAAATGATAGTTCAACTTAAAATTTATCAATTTTATGACTATAAAGAGGATATGATAGTTAAGAGATGTGTAAATTACATTTACATGTTGGTTATATAATAATTAATTATGGTTGGTAGTACTCACACGAATAATTATTCAAAAAAATCATAATTTCTACTTTTGATAATTTTTTTATAAAAAGTTTTGTGAGGAAAAATTATTTCATCATTAAAAAATGAAATATTTTATGAATTAACGTTTTCAAAATTGAAATGAATTCCACTATTCTAAGGGAATATAGAAAATATATTGACAGTAATAATTAATTTTTTGGGATGAAATCATTATGTTTGGTGGAATTTTGAAATACCAACATTAAAAAAATTAAAATTAAAATAATAATAATTGGTCTTTAATAATTGGAAAAATGATTTTTTTAGAAATTTGAAGGTTTCATTATTTGAAAATGGTATATGGAATTTTGAATTGTATTCATAATTTATTTGAATGTTGACATATAATGCATTGAGAGTCTAGATAATGTTTAAGGAATCAATGATTACTAACTATGCATCACTAACACATGACTAGAAACATTATTCTTTATTTAATTACCATAAAATATACTTCATAAGTACTTCATGAAATTTATAATGATGGTATTTAATTTATAGTATTGTTATATATTATTTGAAGTGTATTTCTTATATTTAGTATAGTTTTATTTATAAACTACATGAGTAATATATATTTATTCAATTTTATTATGATACATTATGTTTTTGTTTTTGTTAGTAAGGGTGGTGGTGGTGATTGGAAATTGGCACATATTTTTTCTGTGAAAATTTTATTATAATTAACATATGATGTATATGTTTTTTTTATTTGGTTCATTTAGAAGAAACTATAAATTTTTATGAATTTAATTATTTTATTATTATTATCATATAATTACATGAAAATAGAAAATTACACCAATATATCCCTCAAGACTCTCAAAATTTAAAAATTGGGTGTGGGGTAGATCACTTCCATTCCAAACTCTCCATATCATACTTATTATTATTTTAAATAATGCATCTATTTGGATAGAATGGATTAATTTATATAATCCTCTTATTCTTCTTTAATTTATGATATTCATATCATATTTTCCATGGACAAGGATTCATATATATATATATATATTTCATTTCCAAAAAATACCACCCTTTTCTATAGGAATTTCAGTGTTAATGTATTAGGTATTCCACTTCTCATAGATGTTTATTATTGGTTATTTAGTTTATTGAGGATGAACCCTTTTAGAGTAGGTGTTTATATACTATTATTTTGATTTAGTATAACTATATTTTATTGGGAGTATTCAAATGATTAATCTCTTATAAAATGGTAATTTAAAATTTCAACGATGTGCTCATTGAGGCTTTACATGATATGATTTATATTTGGGGTGATATGAAGTGTGTTTCATTTCAATTTTATTACTAAAACTCTATAAATATAGAAATATTAATTGAGTTTTTCATGAAAAGATTAAGAGGGAATATTTTATTATAATTTATTTTATATAAATTCAATGATAAATTACAATATTAATTTAGTTTTATTGTTTCATGATAAGATGATGGTATTCTCTTAAAAATATTTATTGATTGTGGATCCCCCTTTATTTTGTTTTCACTAAAATGTGATTTTTAATATTAATGTTTGAATTTTTTTATCATGTAACAGTATTTATATTACCCCTATAGAGTGATGGTTTCACCTCAATGTGAGATCATATTCTTGGGGTTTAAACTTATGTGAGGCCCTTATAAAATTTCGAGGAGTTTTGGTGAACACTTAAATGAGTATTGTTATCTGTATATTTCCCTAAAAGTGGTGTCCCATGGACTATATATATCATATGTATTGAGGTAGTTTCCCTTACTAAAGCCAGATATTCCCTTACATGAGCCATGTTTACCATTACATGACACGTGGCTACACATACATGATCCCCAAATTACCATCATGTTATCCTCCTCCTCCAATGGCCCAAAGGCCTTCATTTTTTTATTGATTTGATAATCAAACATTCAAGGGTTGAGGTGGAACCCTACAATTATTATAGGCGAATGATTACATGCCCGTATTCCATAGAGGAATTCATTACCTATAGGCACAAACATTACATGCAACCCAGACTAACAACTTGGAACTGCTCCTCCCCAGCATCTTCATGTGATCCAAATATACCATTATGCTATAGCTCTGTACCCTTATGATACACCCATGCACCCTTGTGAGTTAATTAAGATTTCCTTTATGAATCATATCTCATTACCCTTTTATGATTTTGATCTACTGTTTTCTGGGTTTTTAGGGATCGATGTTTTTCAGACATACATTTCTTGATTGATATTAAAATGTTGTGAAAACCTCTCATCTCTCATGGTAATTTTCACTACATTTTTTATTGATAAATATTGAAATGTCTTATAGAGAGTATTGTATTCATTCATAGGTTTCCCATGTATGGTGGGAGTGATAGAGAGTGGCACAAATTAGTTGTTCTAGAAAACATGGTTCTTGTCTCACTAGAGGAGAAACTTGCTGAAAATTTGTTTGTGGAACAGAACATCAAATTTATAAGTTATTGTGACACATTATTCATTCATGTCATGTGATCCTATACACTAAAAAACCTAGAAATTAGTGACAAAACATAATACTCAATTTGAGTTATTTTAAGGAATTGCTTATATATTACTCTATTGAAATGTTTTGACTGAGCACTGGTATGGTGGTCTTAAACCAATTTTTTCCTTCTATGTTGGTTTTAAAACATTTTATCTACTGAATTATACTTTACACTGTGTGTCTTATACATTATTATTTCTGGACACTATTGTTTAGGATCTATGATTACATTTTTCTTAATGAAAACCCTTAATGATACTTCCTTACACAGGTAGTCCCACTGGTTTATGAAAATTAAACCTGTATATCTCTTTACTACAAAACAAATTTAGTTTTCATTTCCCTAAAATCATTTAATTATAAGAACTTTATTTTAATTTTAATTAATTTTAACCATTTTGTTTTAACATGTAATGATTTTTATAATCACAAATAAATTAATTTTATTATAGTATAAATTTCCATACTAATATAGAATTTGAATTCACATCATATTTTTGACATATCATGATCCTTATAAATTTTGTCAATGTATATTTATTTTATCAAAATGGGGTTGTTACTACTTTTTATGTTGAATTTATATAACACCAATCATTCTTAATTCATCCTTAAATTTTTATTGTATTAAATTTTTCTTATGCATCATGAAGATTATTGTTGGTTCCCAAATGTTATTTTTAAATATGATTTTTCAATTCAAGTTATTCGGAAATTTATTCGAATGTTTATTGATTATGTTTATATACAATATGTTTATTGATGTTAGATTTTTTTAATGAATTTAAATTGCATGCATGTGTTGAGGTGCATCAACTTCAATGTGATGTTGTTATCTCTTTTAATAATTTGAATTTTCTCAATGTATGGAATTTAATTTTTACATGTTTTTTATTTATTATTGTACATATTAAAAACAATAAATTTTTTTGAATTTTTATTTTATTTTACAAATATAAATTTTCAAATGTAGATACTCATGGTTTAATATAGACTAGCTCACATATTGAACCCCAGAAAATAGTGGAATCAAAGTGTTAATGGGATTAATTTTCATTGATATAATTTTTAATTTATTTTAAATTATCTATTAATGGAATATACTAGTTTTATCAAGAATTGATGTTCATTATGCTAGGGTTTCTGATCTATATTAGATGTATTATTTTAATGTGTTATTGATTGGTGTTTCCTTTCTCTTTTCCAAATTTCATTGAATTCCTAAGACTTATAAATTCCATTTGTAGGTGATAACAACATCTATCTTTAGTT
The DNA here is from genome assembly GCA_963277665.1 of Viscum album. Lineage (NCBI taxonomy): Eukaryota > Viridiplantae > Streptophyta > Magnoliopsida > Santalales > Viscaceae > Viscum > Viscum album. Next base: position 9,081 of record CAUJRU010002402.1, on the reverse strand, counting down.
ATAGGGTATTAAATGGTTCTATGTGAAGTTAACCTAAAAGAGATGTTTCAGGATATTAGTGTGGTGTTTTTTAATGACCTTGTGTCTCTTATAGATAATTTTTTCCTAATAGTTGAAATTATATTAGCCCTGGTGCATTTCACTAGGTCCTGTAGTACTTTTTTCTCTTGGCATTCACTTGTATCAATATAAATATTTTTTCTTGGGTATTATGTGGGTTTCATGATCTTGTTTTTTTACTATATTGGAAAATAAGCATTACAACCGTTTTTCTTAACTATATTAGTGGTTTGTTTTCATTTTATCATTCTTGGAACCATGTTCTATTAGATAGATAGAGTATGATTTGATCCATTTTATAGTCTTGTTTTCCAATGATCATTAGTTGGATTTCACCCCCTCTATTCTCACATCATAGTGCTGTACTTAGAAATTAAGAAAACTTTTGTTTATTATAGTTTCTTATTGTTCGATGAACTAATTTAACCTTTTTAAGGATATCACAACCTTAGGTATAGATGATGAATCTATTTTGTAAGGATATTATAAAAACCCACACCAAGAGTCTTCCTATTAAGATCTCAGGAAGGATTTGTTAGGATAAAGATAATAATGCTAGGTTATTTAACACTCTTGTGTTTTTATGGGTTCAAGAAGACACTATTTCAATTGTATCTTCTTTTATTATAGATATATATATTTCTTCCGTTGTTTGTGGTTTCATGAATTCCTTGGTTTTACTCATTTGTATTATTGGAGTTTTATTTTGAGTTTTTTTGTTCCATTTTTTTTGTTTAAGTATGGAAATTTCTGTTTCTATTGGGGTTTTGTAGGCACTGAAGATCTAGTTCAAGAACCTATGTTATCCAATGATTTTTTATTTTATCCTTTCTCATTGACATTATATAGTAGATAAATTCAATTATATTCATGTACTTGATGCATTTTTATTTAATTTTATATATTTTTCTTATTTATTAGCTGCAAAATATGATTTTATTATAGGAAACATGTCTGACATTGATGCAGGGATGGGTGGATATTTGCAGTATACCTTATATGTGTTTCTGATTCAGGATGTGCCTGAATTAATGACGATAATTTAGGTAGTGTAGAATCAATATGTGGTTAAGGTATTTATTTTTCAAGGGGGGTAGATGTTAGTATTTTTTATATTAAATCCGTTATGTATTTTATTTAAATTATGGAAATGTTTTAGTTGCGTTCTCCCATTTTTATTATATTTTTAAGTAAACATGATTGTTAATATGGATTCTTGACTTATTTTTATTATCTCATGGTCTTTATCATACACATATGTATTGTTGGTTTTAACTCTACATGAGCTCTCCCTCTTACACTAAATTCCCAATGTCCATATATTTTTTATGTTTTGTTAATAATCACTTTTTTAAGGGATGGGGGGGACCCTTAAATGACCCATAAGCCTAGAGGCAGAAGTCTCATACAAGGACCCAAGGCCTATTGGCATAAGGCATAGTAAATAAACTTTAGAGGCCCAATACCTGACCACCAATTAGAACTGTCGCTCCTTTGCATTTGAATCATTAAAGGTTCTTGAACCCCACCTCACATGTATAATCGTCGAGAATTTCCATGTGTATAGATGCAAGATGCTTGGTACTGATGATAAGTTCCATAGTCTCTAGTTCTTCCATTTCATGAGTTTTGGTGTAAACTTATTGGAATATATATATATATATATATATATATAATTTAACATTGCATAGGTGTCCCATGAATCTTAAATTTCTCATTTATTTGGGTGGTTTACCGTTACATTGGACCAAGTTACCAAATTGTGAGTAAGGGTCATGATTTAGTGAGCCAATATTTACTCTTATAGGATATATATTTACCTTTACAATGAAGCTCAGTACACTTATACTAATATCATGTATGAAAACGTAGGTGTTGGTCTAAAGATTATGTAATATATTTTATAAAAATCACATGGTCTTGTATTTTCATTTAGTATTTTTTGGGATGGAGATTTTATAACTGTCCATTTATTGATTATTGTTAGTCCATTGCAACAACCACTGAACTCCAAGAGGTACTTATACCATAGTTTTTCTAGATCAATGATTAATATTTTAATGGGGAGTATGGGATTGATTTAAAGGAATCTTCAAAATGAAAATAGAATTATATAAAGAGATTTGAGAAGGAATATTATTGATTAGAAAGGTTCTTGGGACACTAGAGGTGAAACTGAGTGATGTCCAATTAATGGAGCTCACCCTTGGATCCTAGAGCTGTTGAACCCCATTGGTGGATCAAGGCCTAAGATCTTATATGGTGATGAAACTAGAGCGTAATGATGGAACATGACATAGAACATATATTATTTCAATTATTTATAGTGAGATACTTATTTAATGATTGTCTAACTGAGCTCTAGTAATGAGGTCTCTACCCAGATTTAATTTTCACTGTATATTTATTTGAAATATTTTTTTTCTAAACTTTTTTCTCTATATGAATATTGTACATGAATTCTTTAGGAACTCGTATTTTCTTATACTCATATTTTTTATTTTCTCAAAGAAAGACTCCACATTGATCACTCCCTATACACATTGTCCAATTGGATGAAGCACATAAATCCTCAGTGTCCATGTACTAATTTTTACATTTTTTTCTTCCACCTAAAATCAATGAAATATTGATTCATGAATTTTAGTCTAATTATGATAATTTTTTTATATCCCTTTATGATTCTAATATAAATTATTAATTAATTCCGGTGTGGTATAAATTTGTTTTCTATCATAAAAAGTTTATTGTCGCTAATTTTATTGATGTCCATTGAACCTTGTTACACATGTCATATTTTTATTAGAGGTAAAATCCTAGTTTATTTTGAATGATTTCGTTGAGTCTATCTTACATAAATAAATAATAAATATTCCTTTAGTCATTCTTTTTTTAATATTTTTCTGTTTGTCTAGAACAAGTTTCATGGTTCTGTAAATAAAAATTTTAAATCTATACAGATAAATTATGTTATTTGTAATTGAATTCTCATGGTCCCTGATTCTATTTGTGATGAGTCATGAATTATATATTTTTATGTATATCAATGATAATAAATATAATACTTAATTTGATGCACTACTAATACCATATGAAATTGTTCTCTTGTATAATCTTGTCAATTTTCCTGTTGTTTAGAATAATATTCGAACATGATTTATTTTTTTATTATTATATATGTTATAACATTGATATAAATATATATTTTTTATTTTAATATTTCAGAAACAAAAATTAACCCATGTGGATCCCCATGGTTGATTGCGGGTTGCCTCACATAGTGCATCCCATAATATTTAAAATTATAGTTATTTTATAATTTACGTAAATCACATGGTTATGAGATATAAAAAAATATTTTAATGAAAAACAATAAAGTAAAATTTTTAGAAGGATTTCATTACCATTTATAACAATTTATAGATGATTTTTAGGAAAATATTTAATGGGGAGTTGTGTGTTTTTCCTATGTACATTTCAAATAGTATGGTTAACCATTTATTTATAGTTGATGTATCTTTATATAACTCTCTGTCTAATTGTAAAACGTGATTATATTATTTATCTTGGTGAAATATAATGAAGTGATATGATTGAATGGTTTTAGATTTTATGCAAAAAAACTATTTAATTTTTTAATATTGTTCTGCCTCATGGGAAGCCATTGGTATCCTTCAGGGATATGGAACATGAATTATTATTGGATCAAGAGAACACCTATTAGTATATTTCTCATTCCTTAACTCGTCATCAAACCATTATAGTTCTTGAGAAACCTTGTTTAATGAATATATATTATTTATCCCCATTATTAGCCTCATGTGAGGTAATGTTGAGATTCATTATGGAAAATATTATTTGTAATGATATATTCCATAGTAAAGATCCCCATGATTTTCAAATCCTAGTTTCCCAACACTTTCTAATAAATTAATTGTTAAACCATTATTATTTCGAAATTGTATTTATATATTTTTACACGTTTTATCAAACTCATGTGAATTTCCATCATTATGAAATGTTTATATATAATTTTTAATGTTATTATTTTAATTATTTTTAAAGCCTCATTTTAATAAATATTTTTCAAACTAATATGTATGAATTTATGATGAAAATGTAATATATTGATTTTTTGACATCTCATAAAGGGCCTTATATGAACGTAAACATAGACACTCTTGATTTTATTCCACTTTTCCATTTTAGATACTCTATTGAAGTAATTATCAATTATATCACTCTTAGGTTTCTAGCATGGATTGGGTGAGATATTAGGGGATGGAGACATGTTATGGGTTCATTTTTTACGTAGTATTTTTTTAATATTTTCTTTTCCTTGAGTAGAAATTTTTTATTCTTATACTATTTTACATATTAATTTATTGATTATATTTTCTCATGTATATAATTATATGTTTTTAATTTTTTAATTTAATTTAGTATTATATTATCAATATATATTATAATTAATATTTCAATAAGAATTTTTTTAGAAGTCAGTGGTACACATGTTGTTGTTCGAATAGGGATTTATACATTCCATGAAGGATAATTTTAAATGAATAGGATTAATTTTATGTTGTGTAACATCATGAAATTTTATGCCTATTATCTTATTGATATTATGGTAAAAAAATACTAGTATTCACATGTAGAAATGATTTTTTTAAGGATGATGAAAAAAATTCATATTAGTATATTCAATAGAGATGAAAATAGATAAAGGGTCTCCTTTGAATCCGAACTATCAATGTAATTAAAATGGCTGACCAAGAGATAAATTATAGGATGGTAATCCTATTATAATTACATATATAGAAGAAATAAATAAATATTATTCTTATATAATTAACAAAAAAACAATTTATTGTGATTGTGTTGGTATATTTACTAGTTGAATATTAATTGATATTGAAAAAAGTATTAAATAAAGATATGAATTTCATATTTTCGAATGTATCACACATTAGTTAAATTGATCCTCCCATATGTATTCAAATGATATTAATGGATTATGAAGTAAAATATGAAGTATTCTAACAAAGAATATGAAATTTAAACATAAAATATCATCCTAGGCATGAAATCATAAAAAATGATGATGTTGGGAAAATATATACAATATAACATTATGCATGAATGGGAAAAATAATTATTGTTACATATAAGGTTATAATGATAGAGGAGAAAAATAAAAAAAACAAATATATTATAAAAATTATTTCAATACTATAGAGTTTTTCTTTACTATAGGAAATTCAATGTAGAAATTAAGAAATATTATTTTCCAGATATAATTAATGATCAAATGACTAAAATTGTTTTTATACATTAAAAATTTATTTTTACTGATGGATACTCTAGGAATAAACATGTACCAATGGATCTAATACATATATAGAAAGTATTATTCTCTTGTTTATATAAGGAACATACTTATAGTAGGGTTCCAAATGTGTTATGTAGGGCCCCAGTGACATTCCAAATATGGATTATGTCCATGTTTTAATATAAAGGAGAAAAATTTTGAATTTATATTAATGAATATTTTTAATGGTGTTATCATTTATGGGAAGCATATTGAAACTTTATCTGATTATTTTACAATAAAATAGAGACAATTGTCTCTAATTGTGAAAAACACCATTCATTTGAATCTAGGGGCACTATGTTGGGTCATGAGATCTCAAATGGTGGGATTTTTGTTAATATGGAAAATATAGATGCGATTTAAAATCTTCCTCCTCCAAACTCATTAAAGTAAATAAGAGGAATGTTTTGGAATATATATATATATATATAATATTATGATTTATCATCTATCCATGATTATAAGAAAAATATGTTCACATATAATGAAGGATAAACTAGATAAATTTAAAAAATATTGTTTAGAAAACATTGACTTATTAAAGGACATATTCACAGCTCCTGTTATTAAAAATAATAGTATGGGAACTTACATTCAATATCAATTATCATTTCTGTTATTTAAAAGTATCTTTTCCCTATTTATAATAAAATGAGAATAAAAACATGTTATTTATTTCGATTGAAATTTTCTCAATAGAGAAAAATTAATTATGTATCAATTACAAAAGAAATGTTAATAATAATGTACTCTATAAAAAAATAAAATTATATTTGATTGGTTGAAAGGAGAATGTATATATAGAAAAATATATAATAATTATTTTTTTACTGAAATGTGGAATTTAAGATAATAATAATACAATGGTCCCTTCTATTGAATGAAATCTATCTTCAAATAATGTATAATAAGTTGAATATTTTTGGTTCGGTAGAAGAACTAGTAGGGCCATCAAAAATCCGATTTTTTTTTATAATTTAATAATTATCCAAGATGTACATAGATGAAGACATATGTGACCAATATATTTGAATAAAATACTAATTAAAATGGGAACTCTAAAAAAACAAATGACCATAAAAAATTATTTATTATCAATATAAGTTAAAAGAATATTCATACAATGAAATCATTCTTCATTGTGGAATCTAAAAATGTTACTTTAGTGTACCGTCATTCTATTTAATTAATCTAGAGTTTATTCCCTCTACTATTTGTAAAAAGTTTCCCCATAAATATTTCTTTGACACAATATAAATCTTTGAGTGATAGTGTGGGAGATCTTTATACATTCACTATTCATTAGTAGTCACCACAATAATCACATCCATCAAGGATTATCCTTGACCTCTCTATAATCGAGTTGATTGGTTGAGGATGATCTCTCTTTTTTTAGGAGAGAATTACTACACATTAGATAATTAGAAATGAGATAATTCTCCCAATCATTGCACAGACATAAGAAATGTATAACCTTAATGTCTCCAAAAATATAATTAGTTTCATAAAAGAAAATAATTATAAAATTATAATTTAACAAACACCAATATTATTTCCCATTTTACAAGAAGGCCCATATGTATTTAACAAAAATATTCTTATTAATATTCATTGGCATGATAAAAGTCAGTGAATTAAATAAAAATTATTTCAAAAATAAACTGTTTATTTTTTTATAAAAATATTATTATATTTTATATCCATAAATTCCATTAAAATCATAATATAATTTATGAATAATATTTATCGGTTACTAAATAATGACTATTTATTTTATTAAATAATAGAAATAAATTATTCATTAATAAATTGTTGAAATTTATATTCACTAAATAGAAAATTAATATATTACATATTACACACATAAATATTATCCCAATAAATTAGTGAATGAATATATTTGATCAAGAAAAAATGAATAATTATATTACCATCTATGTGAATTATATTTATTAAATATGATAACTAAAATAAAAATTTAATATTTATCTAACAATTTTGACACAATGAGTTTACGACCCACTATGCATCCCACTTCATTGCATTTGGTGGAACCCAATGTATATGGAAAGAATCTATAAACACCCCAATGGACCTATAGAGAAATAAGAAAATGTTAAAATGAAAAAACATAATGCATATGATTTCGGTATAATATAAATCCAATTTTGACGATATCTCTAATCAAACATGATTCATAAAAGTTTCATCGACCTCTGTGTTGGATGTGTCTTTTTTTTGACCTTCTTGAAATTACCACGCCCACATAACACCATGTGCATTTTTTATTATGTTATATTCAACTCAATTTTATTGAGATATCATTTTCAAATAAATAAGATATGGGATAAATCCCTTCATATATTATTCACTAATACATTATCTCTTATGACACACCGAATATATCATTGGTTACTGTGAACATGTAACATCCCGATTTTCATAAAAAAATCAACATATATGAATAATAATTTTCATTAATTATAAAAATAATGTGTACATTTCAATAAAAATTTCATTAGACAACAACATCTATTTACATATATAAATGTTGATTTATTACTTATATGTCATGTTCTTATAATATATTATACAAGAAACTACCATGAGAATAAACCCTGATAGTATTCCATAAATTCCTATGAGTCTCCACACATGATATCCTATATCTTTTGTGTCCCATAATAAAATATCATCTAGATATAGAACATATATTTATTAATAATGTCATGGCACTTAATGGTTCTCATCATAACATAGAACTCCAATAATCTTTCAGTGGGATAATTACTATTAGAATATCACCACATTGAATTTCACATTGCATAAGAATAATTATGTGATAATATTTTAAAAAAAATCCAAATAAGGTATTTATTTAATCCAAATATATATATAAGCTAGTTCTAGGACACCAAATCTAGTAGACTCCACTTGTACTAGATCCAGCCACCAATAACCATCTTTCAACTACTTATCACAAGATACTCCTAATTTTTATAAGATATGTATTCTTTAAAGGGGTACATCATGTTTTTTTATAAGGTAAATATATTAATGACAACATCACCCATTAAGGAAATATACCTCAACAGGTGATACTTTCATACTACGTTTCTTGTATGCTGTAGTGACCATGAATCGTTAGTATGATACCACACTATATTATTATTATAATATAATGTAATATAGATATTTATGATAGGTTCACCTCAAAATCATAGAAAATTGTGTATAAAAAAATATTATTGGGATTTTTTAAAATCCACTATATAGTTGGACTCTTGTTCCAAATTGTATAAAATAAGATTCTTTGATCTATTCTATCTCAGATCTCTTCTGTTGATACAAAAAACATATATTGATTTCAACATTAGATAAATACGATATATTTTAAAATTTCATTAGTACAAACTCTGAGAATCACCTCTTTGTCTCCTCCATACATAAAAAATATATAATTTCCTATTTTTATATTTATAAGGATATTCTTAACAGGAAGAAAAAATTTCTAAACATTTATCAACATGATATCTTCCAAAAATGACCATGGCATTGGAAATATCAATAGTAGTACATAACACGGTATACATGATTGATTCAATAAAATAATTTTATGTGATTTTACTAATTTTCTATTTCTCTTA